>JAEUWJ010000663.1:0-68513 GCA_018524395.1 Podaxis carcinomalis
CCTCCGCTCCTGTCCGCTCGCGGTCCGCCCCTGTCCCGAGTCCGCATCCTTAACAGATAGGCTGTGTGGTTATATGCATTGTTGTAAGGGAAAAGGGCAAAGTAGAGTGGCTGACACACACAAAGGGATCAATAGCAGAACACAAATGTTGCAAAGCCCTCCTTCCATTCTGCCTTATATCCATAAGTGGGAGTTCCTGCTACAGCATTCCCAAGGCTTGAACCACAGTCAGTTGGAAAAAAGGTATTTGGAGTATCTTTCCAGAGATAGTTGCCTACCCAATGTGTTCAGCAATGCTTTTCTTGGTCTTTTCATGAATCCTCTCTGCCAGTTTGAACATTCTAATAGTTTCTTCTCTTTTTGACCCAAGTATGTTGAAATACCAACAATTTATCTCTATTTCCCCAAGATGTGACATCTGGGAAGACTGGAGAAGTGCATCATCATCTGGAAGGTGAAACTGGTATGTCAGGGGTTGTAGCTGAACACTTGCAAAACTCAACATGGCAACTAACTCACCCTTTGAGAGTATGAATGCACAGTAAGCAGTAGGAGAAACATTGTAGTAACTGATGTTGCTCCCTCTGGCAACCTCATAGACAAACACAACATTCCTTGCCTTAATGCTGTTGACTACAACTTGGACACTCCAGGGATGGAGTCTATGCTTGGTGTTAACAACAACCCCAAATTCCTATATATTGTTATGGACTTCACTCTGTGTCCATTAAACTCTCAGAGTCTTGGTTACAACTTGGATTCTGTGGATCCTATTCAGTTTTAACCTTTCTTCCATTTCTGTCAGGCACTCCCTCCCTGAAAAGGCTGTTCTTCATACCATTTCCTTCCATCATTTTCTCATCAGAATTCCCATTTGATTATCTTGCCCTTTTTCCTGTAGTTTTTCCCTTCATTCCTGATTATCACTTGCTCACTGAGTTTTTGTCATTTCACTTCTGCCTTCATCCTATTGGGTGACTGGATGCCATGCAGATGGGCTCCCCATCCTCATGTCTTCATCATGGATATCAACTCACATGTTACTTGTGTTCCCCTCTGAGCAGTTAACAATGCTATTGCCTAGTTACTGCTCTCTGGACTTTATCCTGACTGACAGTATATAAGTAGGATCACAGCTGTCTGTAGTAGTCAATCAGAAGATCAACTCAGACCTCTCTCCTCTCTCTCCTGTTTGTCCATTACAAGTCCACCCTTCAGTCCGGACTTGTCCTGTCTCTGTCTGACCTCTGTCTGCTTGTCTGCTCAAGTCTGTAGTTGGTCAAGTGAGGCCATTCACAGTATCAGAGGGGTGCAACACATAAGTTGAAGCCAAGGCCTTGTCTCCTTGGTCTGCAACATCTGACTCTGTCTGCTTGCAGTCCACCCCCCCCCTCCCTGTCTGGAGTTAGTTCTTAACATGTATGATGATCATGCATGTAAGACAAAGACATGTCAGGATGCAAGTGTTTATATGCACCTTGCCAACTTGTGAAGGAACCCAGTATGTAACCTTTTTCTCCACTTGATCCTTCTTTATTAGAAACTGTTGACTTGAATAGTAATAGTGATATCATTATATGTGGGCATAACAGGAGCAAGGAACCAAAGACTGCAATAATCAAAGAGAGGGTAGCATGTCACTCGAGAGGAGGAACTTGAGCCAAATTGTTAATGCACTGTTTCTTGCTCCAGTTAATGACACACCCATCTTGCAACTCACACAAATCACATGACAATTCAGCCAATTGGCATCATGTAATGCTTAGGTCACATGAGAGTAGAGTAGACTTCACTAAAAGGATCACACAAGTAAATGAACACACACAGCCCTTACACATTGTTAGGAAAGAGGCAAAGACTCCCTTGTATCTACAAGTTACAAGCAGTTTATATACTAATGGTTATAGGACCTTTGAGGTCAAGGCAAACACATGAGAATGACAGACAAAAGAAAAGAAACAAAAAGAATAAACAAAAGGAAATAGGACCAAGGTCCATTGACATTCAAGTCTAACAGGAGATTGTTACCTGAACTACTCTTATATATGCCCTCTAGGACTTTGATCCAAAGTCACTAGCTCACAAAGGAGGAGTGAGGTAATGACCCAGACTTCTTCATGAGAATACATTCAACACTTAGACTTGGAGTTGCTGCCATCAGCATCCTTGTCCCCCATCCTTGCTCATTACAATGTCTCCTTCTGTTATGGACCCCATTCCATGTCTGTTAAGCTTTTGAGCCCTGGTTACAAGGCATCTTCTATGGGCCCAGACCCGTTCACCCTCTGATCCAATCGGACACCCCTTGCAAGCTTATTCCTCCAGACCACCCCTCCGCCCAGTCTCCATCGAGAGTCCCAATATTTAATTCCTTCATGCATGTTTCGTCCCCCTGTCTTATCAATAATCACCTCTCCCCAAATCCAGACTTTCCACTACTTCGATTGTTTCGCTACCCCTGGTTGTCTGGAAGCTATACAGACACTCCTCACTTTGAAATTCACTGTAGTTTCACTACAGTTTCAGCCTTCACCCGTTTCTGATAATTCCTTCAAGGACTTTCAAATTACTAGTTACTTGACTACCTATCCCCAAACCCTATCCTGACTGCTAGTATATAAGTAGATTACTTCTACTGTAGTTCGGCAGTCAGAATATCAACTTAGGACTTTCTCCCTCCGCTCCCTTGCTGCTACAGCCCCATCTCTGTCTGGGTCTGTCCTGTCTTTGTCTGATCCTGTCCACTCCTGTCCGATGAGCTTGTAGATTGGCCAAGTGAGGCCACTATGGTTCCCGAGGAGCACAACACATAAGTTGAAGCCAAGGCCACTTGGTCCATGAACGTCCGCCTCTGTCCACTCATAGTCCGCCCTGATCCAGAGTCTGCCGCCTTAACACCTTCCTTTTGCTCTCGAGTCCTGAGGTCACCTTTATAGTTGGTGGCAGCAGGAGTCATCAAAGTGGTCAAAGAACTAGCTTTAGAAGACCCAGCTGGAGTGTTCTCATTATCTTTGGACCCAGTCACAACAGTGTTCTTGTTGGAGCAAGTGTTTCCTTTGAATTGACCAAGGGACATACCATCCAATCAGTACTTTAGACCTGCATCAGGCTTTGGAAGGCATTGACCAGTCTTAGCATTCCGAAATTCAGGGGTTTCTGAGGTGCCAGTAGTGCTGTCACTTTCAGTACTTTCATTTGGGGTTTTCCTCTCCTTCTCATACTTCTCCTTCGAGGCATGTTTGCTCTTCAGCAAGGTGGCTTTAACCTTGCAGTGACAAGATCTATTACCTCCACCAAAATGACCTCTATGTCCTCATCCAAATTTGAAGAGTCCAGGGGGTCCATGCCTGTACTGGCTATATGTCTCTGCCTATAACTGCTTGGTGAGGGCATTGATGACATTTGAGCTTGCAGACTGCATTTGCTGCAAGTGCAGTGGAACTGGAGGTAAGTAATAGTTGTATATTCTCCCAGATAATAACCAGGCTGATTGAAGTAATTACCAGCATGGTAACTCAGGGCTGGCATACTACCAGGGTAAGTAGGCATCAACAGCATAGATGATGAGGCTCCTGGTGTGCCAGCAGCAGGAGTAGGGGTATGAACAAATGTTTTTTGTCCAAGGCTGTTGGTGATACTGTTCAGGTGGACCCCAGGAGGAACAGGTAAATGGTATTTCTTGTCAGCCTTGTGTTGATACCTGACTAAGAACTCAATATAACCATCAGGTACAACCATGTTCAAAGTATCTTGATTGAAGTCACCATGACAGATATGATTGGTGAACTTCAAGAACTCTGATGGTGATGGAGTTGAAATTAGAGTGGTGGGACATGACACTGGTAGGTGGGGGATCTTGTCTCATCCCTCAAGATCCAATTGATGGACCACTCCTTGACCTTCCCTAAGCCTATAATCTGAGGCAGCTGATGTCTAGGGAATCAACAATCATCACTTGGAACATAGATTCAGAGGAGGTCAGCATGGAAAGCAGGTGAACTCCCCTCTGTTTGAGTTTAAATGGGATATCCAGTAGGAAAGTATTGTTTTTGTACTCCTCAAGAATGGGATATGGCCCAATGAATTTAGGGGCCAGTTTTCATGCTCTCCCCTTGGAAATACTTAAGTTTTTCATGGACAAGTACACCAAGTCACCCTTAGTGAATGGGGCTTCTTGCTGCTTCTGGTTGGCTTGGTGAGTCTGTTTCACTTACACATTGATGATTGCATCATGGGCTAACATGATTGCATCTTTCATTTTCTGTGTGAAGACCTGAACACCAGGATATTTGGTGTTGGTCTCAAAAATCATCAAATGCAGCATTTGTCCTGAGTTCAGCACAAAAAGAGCATAGCCAGTGGTGTCTGACCTTGTGCAGTTTATTGCAAACTTGATCACTGGGAGTTTCATAATCCAGTTGCATTGATGAGGTGTGACACACTGTCTCAGCATTTGGGTGATGGTCTGGTTGGCACTCTCTGTGGATCCATCACTCTGAGAGTGGTATGCAGATGATATTTGGAGTTCAATGCCAATGAGCTCATTTAGAGTTTGCCAGAAGGTATTTGTAAACAAGGAGTCCTAGTCACTGACGATGTAAGCAGGCATCCCATACAGCTTATACATGCAGTCAAAGATCATTTCAGCAATATCTTTCACATGGTAGGTTTGTTTTGTTGGAACAAGGTGGACCATCGATGTTAGGTGGTCTATGATAACCATCAGCATGTTGAACTTGCCATTCAAGTTTCCAGATTCTGGCAGAGGTCCTACAAAGTCAACACCTATGATTTTCCATGGTCTAGTTGGTATGTCTAATGTCTTGAGTTTGCTATATAGAGGCTTATTGTTAGGTTTCAATGTCTTTGCAGGTTATACAAGATTTACAGAAAGCCTGAACATCTGAGACCATCCCCTTCCACCATACATTATCTCACAGGTACATCACAGTCTTGGAGGGTCCAAGATGAGCAAGTATCAAGTGGGCATGGGATGTAATCATTTTGCGCACATGACATTCACTAATCTTGATGTCAGGGATGCATAAGGTGTGCTTTCCATTTGACTTAAGGAATATCAACCCATTGCTGACAATAAAGTTCCTATAGGCTGATGGGTCCTCAAGAACCAGCTTAAGGAACTTATCTTCAGTATAGTGACCCCTGATGCTTTGGTAGATATCTGTTGACAGGTCACCAAGGCTAATTAGCTCTGGTAAGATAACAGGTTCATTTCAACAATAGCTCTTCAGCTATGTTCTGACCCTCTGGTTCTGTCTCAGGATCTATCTCTGATGTTTCCACTGTCTCCACTGTTATTTCTAGCATCC
Organism: Podaxis carcinomalis; assembly: GCA_018524395.1. NCBI lineage: Eukaryota > Fungi > Basidiomycota > Agaricomycetes > Agaricales > Agaricaceae > Podaxis > Podaxis carcinomalis. Next base: position 5,331 of record JAEUWJ010000663.1, read on the forward strand.
CTGAGTTCTCTATAGGGCTTTCTGTGGTGGTTTCCATAGTGCTTTGTGTAGTTTCTGTGGGATTCGGATCCCCAGACCTGCCTTCCAGTAGTTGTACTCAATTCCTGAGCTTTAAAACCACTTTCTTTGCATTTGGGAATGCCTCTTGAGCACTCTTGCCATGTCACATAACTGCTGCTAGTGATAACACTGACACTTCTTTCCCTGTATACAGGGGAGAAATCACCAGACTTAGCAAGATCTTAGATGGACTATTCTCCTCTTCCACAGTTACTTATTCGCTTGCAGCTTGAACAGTGCCCTTTGGCTTGTCACTGTAGATCTGTGACAAGGCATCTGCAACAACATTCTTTTCTCCTGGAAGATAAATGATATTGAAGTCAAACTCAGCAATTGGTTCCAGCCATTGTGCCTTGAAAGCCATTCTAATCCCTTATGATCAGTGAAAATACAAAATTGGACACCATGGAGTAAGTGCTGAAATTGTTTCAGGTATTCAACAATTGCTAACAGTTCCAGTTCATGAACAAGGTAGTTTTGCTGTGCAGGTAAGAACTTCCCTAACTGAAATGTGATGATATTCATAGTAGCAAGGTCATTCCCCTGGTGACAACACCCCACTTCCTCCAGTAAGACTAGCAGCATCACATGTGAGGTTGATTTTCTCTGCATCAGCATTGTAGCTAATTGGTACTTATCACAGGTGACGCCATTTCTCCACCCACTCTTTTACCTCTTCAGAAGCATATTGCTCCATTGGCATCCACTGCCAAGCTGAGTTTGCTGCTGCTTGTTTCAACAGTAGGGCCATAGTCACATCCACTTGCAAGGTAACCCATAGTGCCAACTGTCATGGACTTCACTTTATGCCGATTAAGCTCTCAGAGCCTTGGTTATAACCCGGGTTCTGTGGATCCTAATCAATTTAACCTCTTTCCATCTCTGTCAGGCACCTTCTCTCTGGATTTGCTGTTCTCCATACTATCCCTTTTGTCATTTTTCCTATCAGAATTCCTAGCTGATTATTGTGCTCCCTTTTCCATTTATCCATGATTTTCTTCCTTCCCTTGATTATCATTTGCCTATCTAGGTTTTACCCACTATCTAATGTTTCACCTCTGCCCCCATCCTATCAGATGCCCAGATGTCATGCAGATGGGCTCCCCACCCTTGTGTCCTCACCACAGGTATCAACTCACATGTTACTTGTGTTCTCCTTTGAGCAGTTAACAATGTATTACCTAGTTACTACTCTCTGGACTTTATCCTGACTGACAGTATATAAGTAAGGTTACAGCTGTCTGTAGTAGTCAGTCAGAATATCAACTTAGATCTCACTCCTGCTTGCTACTACAAGTCCACCCTCAGTCTGGACTTGTCCTGTCTCTATCTGACCTCCATCCACCTGTCTGCTCAAGTCCATAGTTGGTCAAGTGAGGCCACTCATGGTACCAGAGGGGCACAACACATAAGTTGAAGCCAAGGCCTCACACCCTTGTCTGTGACATCTGACTCTGACTGCTTGCAGTCTACCCCCCCCCCCCCTCCCCCCCCCCCACATTCAGAGTAAGCTTTTAACACCAACAAACAAAGCCAGTAGTCCTTTATTCATCAGCACCTGACCTTGTCAACCCTTGTCAACTTTAGCAGGATCCATCTGAATTCCCTGCATGTTGATGACATGTCCCAGAATTACCAGTTCTTCAGTGAAGAACTGTAATTTATGTGCACTAAGGTAAAATTTATTGTCATGCAAAGTGTCTATAACAGTCTTAACATATTTTACATGTTCTTCAACAGTGTCTGAATATATCACTATATCATTGAGATAGATGTCCATGGATATCCCAATGAATGTTCATCAATGACTGGTATGTAGCCCCAGCATTGCAATCTCCAATTTGCATGACATGGTTAATCATAGTGCCATCTGGTGTCATGAATAATGTCTTGTAGACATCTTCAGGTTCAACCCAAATCTGCTTGTATGTGTCCTTCCCATCAATGAGTGAGCAAAAATTGTGAGAAGCAACATTTCAAAGGATTGTCTCAATATTGGGTAAAGGTGAAGCCAGTTTCTGAGTGTTTTTATTGCACTCATGAGTATCCAGTACAGTCTGGAGATGTAATGAACCATCTTTTATGGCCTTTCATAACATCAGCATAGGAACAGAATTTGTTCCACTATAGAACTCTGTTTGCAGATAGTCATCTCGTTTCACCCTCCAGAGTGGTTTCAAGGCTTCTGGACACTTTGATGGCCTCCATGCATATACCTTCATTTTGTCTATCAAAGGTATGACATGGTTAATGGCTTGTAGTAGAGGTAATGGTGTCTCAATAGCCTCTTTACAGATATCTTGTGCATAATCTGCAAGTTCCTTATGAAAGGCATTGAGATTGTGATCTTCAAGACCTATGAAGTTTGCTGACAAGGGCCAGGATTGGCCTTGGGGGACTGGTAGTACAGTGTTGCTATGAACTTTAACCTGGGGTGGGTTAAACTCCAGTACTATGCTATGTTCCACAATAAAAGGCATCCCTAGTATTATGTTGTAGCTATCCAAGTTCATGACATAGAAGGTGCAAACTGAGCTTATGTTCTAATATTCAAAAGGGACCTTTGCCAGGTGTTTTACTTTGCCCCTCAAACCTGAAACTGTGAGTTGCAAGGTAATTGGTTTCTCCAGATCAATAAGCTTGAACTTTAGCTGATCCATGAGGGTTGTAGATACAAAGTCTCCAAGTGAGCCAGTGTCAATAAGGGCACTACAGGGCTGCCCTGTTAGTTTGACCATAACGATGAGGGGCTGGGGCACTGATGATGGTGCTACTCCCTTTAACTGGAGTGCCAATCATTCTAGTCTGTGCCCAACATTGGTCCTACTGCCCATTGATATCTTATAAAGGGTAAGTCCTACATCATCATCCATGAGTGACCACAGTTCAGCATCCAGGTTATCTAAGGTATCAGTGTAACCTTCCAGTAACCCACCATCAGATTCCAAACTGTAGGGATCAACTTTTGAGTAAGGTGAGTAGGTACTATCTCCACCCAAGCTCACTTGATCATCATATTCATCATCAGAGTCATCCCCACTATCATTGTCACTATCCTGGTCCTCACTGTTTGCAAGGCATGGGACAGGTAGTCCAGACCCCTTAGTTGCTTGATATTCATGCAACATCTCATCAAAGTAGCATGCCTTCTGCCTATGTATGAATCCAATTATATTGAAGGCAGGTATTAGCAATTCCTCATATGACATCTTGTATTTATTGTTTGAATGCCGGTCATAGAGGATTATGCATCCTAAGCTGCATTCTCCAGTATGAACACAGTATTGTCAAGTACTTCAAAGCAGTTAGGCATGAATGGTGAGTGTTCAGCATCTGGCTGATCATAATCAAGGGCTAATGGTAGGGAATCATACAGTATTTCAACAGCCTCTTCCAAATTTCACCTTGAAGATCATCAAGAGTAACTGACTGATCCTCTGGGAAATTGTCAGTACTGACAACTCCAACTCCAAATAACCCAAGACTGTGTCCTTCTTGCATTTCTGCAAGCCTGGTCTCTACCAGACTTGCAAATTCCATGGATTGTAAGCTCAACAGTGGGTGTTTGTTATTTTGCTGAGGACAATCCTTCATTAGATGGTCCTTAGATTCACAATGGAAGCACTTCCCCTCTGATTGCAATCTCTTTGTACGATCAGGGTCGCATTTGGGGTTCTTTCCACTCTGATGGTTATTCAACTGGTTGGGTTGTTTGATGACCCAGCCTGAGTCAGTGAGGGCTTATTTGATGCTTCAGAAGCTGTTTTGGTGCCCTAGTTCCTTTCAGAAGGCCTATGATTCAAGTTTGGTGCTGTTTCACAAGGACTAGCTTTTCTCTTAGAATATTTGTTATCCTCTTCAGCAACTTGATGAGCTTGTTTGTGTCTAACAGCTGCTTCTTCAAGGGTGATTAGGGACATAACACAAGGGTCTAGTCCTTCCCTTGACATCTCAAATCAGAGGTAGGGTTTACACCTACACCAGAATGTGATGGTGATGTCCCTTTCATCTAGGTCTCCAATAGTGTTGGCTAACTCATAAAGATGACACAGGAAATCTAGGACAGTCAAATCCTGCTGCTCAAAGGCATCAAACTTATCCCTTTGTTGCATACAGAAATCCAGAGGAAAGAGATAATTGAACATGTGTTTGAAGTACTCAGTTAAGGTATATTTCCTTTTCAGATCCAGGATATCTCACTCAAAGAAATGATAGGCTTGTCCTCCCAAGTACTTTCCAGACATCTCAATTCCAGTCTGCTCAGATAGGTATCCATGATGAACCCAACTGTGGATTTCACAACACCATCATTTAAATGTGGAGGCCTGTGCTTCTCCATTGTATTTGAAAGGAGGGTCATCCTTTACAAAGTATACCTGGTGTCAAGAGCTAACTCCAAACATGGGAGTGGACTGTGAGCAGACAGAGTCAGACATTCACAGACCAAGAGTATGAGACCTTGGCTTCAACTTATGTGTTGCACCCCTTTAGTACTGTGAATGGCCTCACTTGACCAACTATGGACTCGAGCAGACAAATGGGTAGAGGTTGGACAGAGACAGGACAAGTCTGGACTGAAGGGTGGACTTGTAGCAGACAAGCATGAGGGAGGAGAGAGATCTAAGTTGATATTCTGACTGCCTACTACAGACAGCTGTAGTCCTACTTATATACTGACAGTCAGGATAAGGTCCAGAGAGTAGTAACTAGGTAATACATTGTTAACTGCTCAAAGGAGAACACAAGTAACATGTGAGTTGATATCCATGACGAGGACACAAGGGTGGGGAGCCTGTCTGTGTGGCATCTGGGCATCCAATAGGATGGAGGCAGAGGTGAAACATCAGATAGCAGGTAAAACCTAGATAGGCAAATGATAATCAAGGGAAGGAGAAAAAACCATGGTCAAATGGAAAAGAAGCATGATAATCAGATAGGAATTCTGATAGGAAAAATGACAAAAAAGATGGTATGGAGAACAGCATTTCTAGAGAGAAGGTGTCTGACAGAGATGGAAGAGAGGTTAAACTGAATGGGATCCACAGAACCTGAGTTGTAACCAAGGCTTCTGAGAGCTTAATGGGCATGAAGTGAAGTCCATAACACCTGGTACCATAGTTTATTAATCTGAGCTCTGTGTCTTCACCAGGCTTCTCTCTTTGCTCAATAGACAATTTCCATATCACTTTCATGATCAGATTTGGGGTCAAATATATTCAGTCCAATATCATCATCATCTGGTGGTCCATCTCCTGGAGGTCCTCCACCATGTCTACCACCACTACTGGGAGGCCCACTGCTCCCACTAGGAGGCCCTCTTCCTCCACTCAGTCTCCTTGGAGTGTCACCACTACTGGGAGGGGGTTGTGGAGGTGTCTGATCTCTGTCCATGGGGTTCTTGGGTGGTTTACTTTCACCTCCACTCATAGCCTGTTTTAGCTGGCTGGATGGTGGGAGTGTAGATGACACACAGTTGTAGCAGTAAGGTTCTGGAGCTGGAGGAGGCTGAGTGGACTCTCGAGTAAGTCGATTCATCTCCTCATGGTGTTGTCTTTCTTGTTTCTTAGACTCTCTCAAGGTTGAGGTTAATGCTGCTGTGGTTTCTCTGAGGCATTGTTCAAGTTCCTTAATGCAAGAAGCCTGAGCATTCTGCTCACTTTGATTATGATGGGTAACATTTTGTGTATCCAGTTGACTACTAGGATTACCAAACACAGGAACGGGCCCTATGTCATCATCATCCTCTGAATAGTCAGACCATCATGGACTATATAACTCCTCCTGCTGTTTATCCTCATTTGCAGAGTCACCTCCATGGAACTCTGCATACAACAACTGCAGAGAGTGGGAAGATTTTATAGTGGGGAAGCTAGCTGAATGCACTCTGTCCCCCTCTACTTCAGTTTGTCAACCCAAACTAGCTGTTGGGGACTGCACACTCCATCCAGATCTTTCTTCCAGTCCCTGATCATCTGAAACAGGTGACCTTGGGGGATTGATTGGGGCCTCATGAGCATCTTGCTCAGTGGTGCTATGTTCATTTCTGTTCCCAACATCCTCCTGCACAAGGGGGGAGGTACTAGGCTGAGGCTGTCCTCTTGCTCAATGACCAATGGGTCCAGCTGAGGGCTGCCAGCTCCAGGGCCATACTCTTCCCCAAGCACTTCAGCACTCTCTCACAGGGCATCTTTGATACCCACAAGGGTCTGGGCAAGCTCTTGTTCATACGATGTCAACATAATAGAGTACTCACTTGATCAAGGTTTCAACAATAATGATGAAAGCAGTTCCAAAAGATAGTAGAGTGCAGAGGAAAAGTTGTTCAAAAATATGTAATGCTTAGGTCACATGAGAGTAGAGTAGACTTCGCTAAAAGGATCACATGAGTAAATGAACATGCACAACCCTTACACTTTGTTAGGAAAGAGGCGAAGACTCCCTCATATCTACAGGTTACAAGCAATTTATATACTAATGGTCATAGGACCTTTGAGGTCAAGGCAAACACATGAGAATGACAGACAAAAGAAAGGAAATAAAAAGAATAAACAAAAGGAAATAGGACCAAGGTCCATCGACAGTCAAGTCTAACAGGAGATTGTTACCCGAACTACTCTGTTCCTCTTACACATCGTTCATGACTTTGAGGCTTCAGTACACATAACCAACCAGACAGATTCAGATGTAAAACAGCCAGCGAATTTTGTGGACAGAATGACCAACAACTCAGGCCCATGGTCTGCTGCTGGACCGACTGGGAGCTCCCATGGATCAGCCAAATTTGTACAAGTCCACCGAACCCTGCATGCACTGTAGCACCTAATAAGTTCAGCCTCAAGCTGAACTCTCTTAGGGTGTATTCCTCAAGGGCACGTCCCACCGTTTGAATGTATATGGGAACGCAATCAATGGTTTTCCATGTCATCTGACAGCAACAGTTGTAAGATGGAGGAACAACGATATGTCAGTAAAATTTGAACTGGCATTAACTCCCAATTCTGGCAGTCACTTTCATTATGACGTGAATCTTGAGGCTGTATGGTGCCCAACACGAGATGGCAGAGAGTTAAAAGGCTGCAGGGATCAAAAGGGAGGTTGGGGAGGGAAAGGTTCTCCCTAGTTTTCGAGCTGCAGTTTACAAAAGCATGTTCTTGTCCAAGAAGGCTACACTTCCATCCCAGCAAGTCTCTCAATATTGTCAGTTTCGACTGCTTCACCCTATCGCTTCAAATAGTTATGCACAATCTGATGAGCAGCAGCAGTGAGAGGATATATTTAAAAGGGCCAAAGAAAACACCCGGCAAGGGAATGTGAAGAAAAGCTGGTAATTCGACCTCCCTCAGTCTAGAAAATGCAGATAGAAAAGTGCTACCTGAAGCCCGCTTCAACCACTTTTCATCTGTTCCATCCTTGTGTCATACAAAGAAAACTGTTCTAGAATGCACCTAAAAGCCTCCTCCATTGTGGGAGTAGGGTCGCCTCCAGTTCCAGCCGTCGCTCCAAAGGCCTTCTGAAAGAAGTAATGAACTTTCCGCTTCAATTCCCGTTGCCTGAATTGCTCAAACTCCCGATATTCGCTGAGGAAGTGGCAACTGTCGGAGGAGGCTTTCAATAAGATGTTCCTCTGATTGCCATTACCCAGCACAAAAGGGAATGTGGCTGTCGATTCCTTTTTCCAAAGTAGCTTCCCTGAAAGCTTGGAAAATACCGACTGGTATGGCCGCATAAGCTTTGGTCGCCATGAAGGAGGTATCTAGGAAAGAGGTTGTTTTTTCTGAGGGAAAGACGGTGTATGACCTTGGGGTACATACATTATTGAAAAACCGGTATGCGTCAGATCGATCGAAGCTGTATAAAGCCATCAATCTATAATCAAAAGCCGAGAGTTGTTTGAGTAGGTCCTCATTCAACTCGGCATAAGCACCCATTTTCCAAAATGCATATAATGCACTGCAAAATAAGTCTTCTATGAGATCCGAAGACCTTGGGTCAGGCCAGGGAGGCGCGACTAATGAGAAAGCGTCACAGCCTGAATCGAATGCCGATGGAATTGGGGATTAAATACTCACCATTTTCAAGCCCATTATTGAGTAGTTCAATCACATCTTTAAGAATACTGGCACAGAGTTTGGGTGTCCTGATGCAAAATCTCTTTGACCGCGCAGGGTCCTTCAAGAAGTCGGTAAAGGAAGCTTGGACAAAGGACATGTCCAACGCATGCCATTTCTCGGAGCGAGTCAGCTTCACGACTGAATGAAGCTTGCTGAGTGAACCACAGAATGTCGACAGCGAGAATTTAACGACAACAGCGGCAATAATGGGAGCTCCCTGTCCCAATAGCCCATATGCCGAAAGGAATTTTAAGGTGTTAGGGAGGATTTCCTTTGGGACTTGATCCATGATCAGCGTGTAGAAGGCGTCTAAATGGGACCAAGGATTCTCGGATGATTCGGTCGAGAGGCTGAGGACCGTTCGCAGCTGCTGTTCTGGCCCATGTGTACCTCCCTCACCGACGTATCGAAGAACAGTGGCAGCATAGATGAATAATCCAGCAGAACGGTTGACAAGTTCTCGGATGTCTTCCTCCGACGGCCAGACCACAGAAGAAGGAATAGCATATTGCATCTGTATCCGTCTAAATCCGTCTCGCAGGTATAGCTCGATTTCCCCGTCGAAGTCGCGTGACACGGGCAAGGGTACCTGCTGACAGAGGCTGCCGAGGTCTGACGAAGAAAAGCGAGCGACGATACGAGGTTCAGGGCGACCGAAGAAGGCCCATGTAAACGGGGTGCTCTGATCACGAATGGAACCGGTAATAAGGTCGACGATGGCACATTGGGCGTCTTCCCCGTCACATTCATCGAGACCATCAATGAAGATAACGCCCTCCGTGTGCTGTCCCCCCGTTTTTATTTCTTGAAGAGGCGACACAATCAGCTCTCTGAATTGGACAGCGATGGACTTTGAGACGAGAGTAGGATCACGGCGGAGCTTCTCCTCTAGTTTGTTGCGATAAGAAAGGTTTTTCGTCGCAAGTTGATATGCAATTGAGGTGAAAAATCGGCGTGGATCGTCTCTGCCATTTGGCCGCGAGAAGAAGAATGCAGCGGCGAGGTTCCCTTTGGTTGCCTCTGCACATGTCTGAGCCAAGGCTGACTTCCCAACCTCAGCGGGACCGTGCAACCATAACACTGGGAAGCGACGTTCAGAGGGGGCATTATTGGCCCATCTGGTTATATCTTCAATATATTTCTGGCGAGTTCCAGGTAGGCATTGAGGAGGCGGGTCTCGAGCCGATGAGTCGTGAGCAGCGTCAGGATACGAGGCATTCAGGAGGATTTCAAGACCAGAGCCTAGATGAAGGAACCTCAGCGATTCCGACGCTGGATGGTGGTCATTGAGGACAGCTTACCTGCACTGTTGTAGGTTCGCGACTGATCCACGAGATCACCGTTGACCACGAAGTGGTGTGCACCAGTAAAAACAGGCATCAGAGGCTCGCAGTGTAATGCGGACAATATGCGGACAATGTATAACAACCGACTCGTATACTGGCAATCCAGCATCCGCTTACGTCAACGGATTCGGACGTGTTCGTATAGCCACAATGGAAACCCGTGTGGTAACAGATTCAGTTCCTCGATTCACACGAAAGCGGGATAAACAACAGTGGGAGTAACAACTACAGTTTGGTATCACATTCGAACCGAATTCACAGATGCCCGCACTCTTCCTAGGTCAAGTCGATAACCTCGCCTGGAAGGAGCTTGGGGAATTCCACCTTCACCCTCTTTGAAGGAGACTTTACGTCCCCTTTCTGCTTGCGCTTTCGAGCTCCCGCCTCTATTAACTCAGCCTAGATGAAAGATATTAAGATTACAGGAAACGCATACAGATACTCAGCACACCTGGATCTCTTCGTCACTGTCTGAAATAACCGAGGGCTGTGCTTCCATAGTTGCACCAGACCCTTCCTCTGGTCGGGGTTGTTTACTTGAAACACTCTTCCCATGACGCTTGTTCGCTGGAACTACCGGTTTTGACGGGGGCCTGTGAGGTGCTATTCCTTGAGCACGAAGATAATCTTGAAAAATATTTCAGCGATGGAGACCTATAACACACCTCTCACTCCATTACACACCGAAAGATCGATAGCGGAAAATGAAGGTCGCAATATGTCCTGTGGTTTTTCCTTCAAAAAATATGCAGGGCCTTGGCACTTCTTCTCCAAGTCTTGAATGGAGATGCATGAGTCATGACCCTGAGACGGCCGACAACGGTACACTACATACCCAACATGTTCAGCAATTCCTTTCTTGGCTCTCTCGTGGATTTTATTGTTGTTCACAAAGTCGTTCTTGTAGCCAGGATCTCTATACGTCCTAATAATCTCAATAGCTCGACATATAACCTCAATCTCTCCCATACGGGACGCTTGTGAGGCATCGAGAAGGTCATCATCGTCTAGATAATGGTACAAACGTGAGACTTGTGGTTAACGATGTCATGGACAGGATTCGCACCAACTAGTTCAACCTTGGAAAAGATGAAGGGGCGAGTGATTAATTCCGATTTTCGGTAGAAACCGATGTTCAGAGTCCTATCCTCGGTAAATACGTTGTTGGACGCAGGAATCCCATCGGCCAGGACTCCGGCCTTCCATGGCCCGCGACCACGATTCTCGCTGCTAGCAATGACCTGAAACTCCTGCATGTAGTTAGAGAGAAAGTCAAAGAAGATATCCAGTGACACCGACTTTGCCAACCTGCGACGGAACCCAGCATGTAACCTTTCTTTCTTCCAAGTCTTTCTCCACCTTGAATTCCGGAAGGTCAGCCCCGTTCACTCGTATCTTAATCGATATTCCATCAAATTCCGGCATAATGAAGGCAGATATCAGATGAAGGGGAGTGAGGGATGGAGTAAACGCTGTTAAACGCCAGAACGAGGTCGTCGACACAGCCCAGCAGCATGCCCCTCTCCTAAAAAGGCTAATTACACCTCCACAAGACAGGGCAGACAGGTTCAGGGGCGATCAACATTTCATCAATTGCCTCGTGGCCCGGGGTCAATGCTAATTATACTCAGCCCTTCACATCAAGCTGACCAGCTAAGAGGCACTGCGAATAAGAGATCATCGATCATCGATCAACACCAACTCACCCGCCGACTGAATTGGCCATGACTCCAGCTTTCCTTTTCTGTGTCCGTAGTTGATTCGGTGAACGACCCTTCCTCCACTTGCTTCCTAGTGTGACGGTTGCACCCTTGCAAGTGGCATACTTCATTCTCGTGATCGTGAGGATCCGTCACCACCAGAGTCTATTAACATTAATGTCAATAGGTAGATTATTCAAGTGCGTGGTAGTAACGAAGATGATTAAAATGAGGTACAGGCCATTAAGAGGAATATGTAAGGGCAAGATGAGGACAGGACTACGTCAGAGTTCCTTCCTCCTCAATGCCCTCCTCAGCTGAAGAACCTCAAGGTGTTGCCTCTGAAGCCGTGCCTTCAAGGTCTGAATCTTTGCCTGTTGAAGGAATCCATGAACATAGACTAGATGAAAACCAAGAACTATACCTGCAGCGCTTCGACTCGCCCTGGATCAGTATCTACGTTCTCGCTATCGGGCTCGGGTGTGTGCTCCCTTTCAGGCTCCCTCTTGACCTTTTTTCGCAACCGAGATTCTTCTTTTGCGCGTCGTCGTTTCGCTTTCTTTTCGCCCCCTTCCATGCTCTCGGATTTCTCGGACGTGTTGTCTAGTAGGGAGCGATACCTTCAGCTTGAGGATAGTCTAGCCACCGTTGCAGCTTGTCAGTCGGAAACAAACTAGTAGACTCGGAGTAGCTTACCAATAGACCTATATTTAAAAATAAACCTTGCGATGCGTTCTTCCACTCGACAGCTTGATATGAACAAGGTCCAGACTTATTGGGTCTCCCGAGGCTGAAGACATGTCCGGTTACACCCTCGTCAGAAAAACAGGATAACATGTCAAGAGTGCTCACGTCACACAGTGGGTTATACTCTTCTTTTTCCGTTCGTAGATCCGTGCATGTTCCCGAAACCTGAGCTGGCAGGGCGTCGACCCACCTCCTTCCTCCACCTCGCAGAAGCAACAGTCAATCCTAATTTCTCCCGGTCTTAGAGCACTTCAGGAGAGCATTGTCGTCTAACCTAGTCAATAGCCGATGAGGTGCACTGCTCCATATATACGTACCAACCAGGTTCATTTTGTCAAAGGTAAAATGACGAAGCAACCTTGGCAATTCTCGGTGAAAAGCAAGATTCACCGCTGCCTGCCTTTTCTCTATGGTGGGGTTGGAGGCGCATTTCCGTAGATACAAGCCCCAGCTACAACGTCCTCTTTCATGGTTCCATTCGTTGCCATCATGCAAAATTCCAATAGAGAAACATTCATCAGGAGGGGGAGGGGAAAATGGAAGGGGGGGGGGGAGCATAACTGCAATACCTTTCCAACTTCAGAAGGGATGTAGCACGAGACGGTACTTCCTCCTTCGTCAACAAGGAACTCGGGGAGAGGAAACCCGTCGACCTGAACGTTGATGGCAATACCATTGAAGCTCGGCATACTCTGAGTACGTACACAGAAGCACTAGCGTCCTGATGACACGAAGCCTCGACTCTGGGGTTAAAGTTTGCTAGAGCAGGGTTGGAGACATGTAGGCAGTACCCTCAGTGCACCTCTTCATGCGTGGTTCCGACCTGCCAGCTAGTCCTCTCTGTCTTTCATGTTGGAAGCACCAATGTGCGATGAATCGCGTATACTGGCGTAAGCCTTTGCATGAATCTAACAAAGTGAGCCCGCCCTTGTCGTGACTTGCTAAAATGACGACATCCTAGGGTGTTGGACAAGGGCAAGCTCATCTTGTGGTCAGACAGGGAAACCGTATGCATGATAATGATTAACACTCTCGATCAATAATGATCAACACCTCAGCAACTTGCAGGCGACTCCGTGGACCCACAAACAAAAGCAAGGCGGGTAATATTGTACACAACCTCACCTAGCCCCAGACGTAAAATCGTGGAACTACTGTTTATTCCGACTTTCCCCTGGTCTCTGGCAGCGTGTCATTCGCAAAGCTGACCGAGAAGGTAAGTGTTGGACAAGGTCCGTAACGACATTTCAAAAATCTCAGCGCAGTTGACCACAAACTACATACATAAATTGTTAAGGAACTCAAGCAACAGGCTTCTGCGCCACAAACGACCAATACTCAAAATACGTCTCCGGCGTCTCTTCACAAAGCTTCACAAGATCAGTAACGACTGCATCATATTCTTCCTCACTCTCCACCACTCCCAACCCGCCTTCCGCCAACACAGGCTCCTTGATGCCATTGAAGAAACCCAGAGTTGCCTTCCAGCTTAGCCTACCATGCTCCCCTGCCCACGAACCCAACGGAAGTCCCCTCTTCTCAATTTTGATATTGACGAATCCGGCTTGTTCGAGCCATGCGGGAAGATGGTCGGTTATATCCACGACGACATTTCGGACATCGAAACATAGTCTATCGCGCATTGCGAAAGCTTTATGTTTCACTATCGCTTCGGAGGGGGATACGAAAAGGCAGTGTGGCTCGAAGAGTTGAACCCAGCCGCCTGGAACTAAAGTGCGGTACATTTCGGATAAGGCGGTTGCCCATTGGGATGCTGAGAGTGCGACCACGAGAAGGCGTTGATGTATGAGCGTGATGGTGTTGGTCCAGTCCGCCGGAAGAGATGTAATGGAGTATGGGGCAAAGGTAGCGTTTGCGGGTACTGCGGAGGCAGGTGGGAACATGCGTGGTGAGATATCGATTCCGCGCAGGTAGACTGTCGAGGGGACTTCCTTTGCGAGACTGAGAAGCCAGTGCCCTGGTACCAAACAACATCAGATGAACGCACATCAGGTGATATAATCGTTACCAGAGCCTGTTCCACTGTCGAGGACAACGTCTCCATCTTTAAGTGTAATTGGGGCCCAAATCAGCCTGTTGTCAAAGATGCGATTGATGGATTGGCTCTGAAGGTTCAGACTAAAGTTTGAAAGGTTAGTCGTGTGGCGTTCGTACAGGTATGAAAGGGATCCCTACCGCTCCCGCTCTTCCTCGTCAGCTGGAAGCAGATAGCCGGATGCCTTCGAAGCCTCAGAAGCAACGTAGTATCTCTTGTTCTTGGCTAGTTCTGCTTTGGGCGAAGACAGCACTTCAGTGGGTGTCATGATTGATAAAGCGAACTACGACAGATGGTTTGTTGCCTAGCAGATGAATATATGTCGGGTGGCTGGGGCACTGAAGAACCGTGGCCCATTTAAAGTGATTTTTCTTTGGGGGGGGGGGGGGGGGGGCGATAATAGACGTTCACATGGCTGTCCATAGGTCTGAGAAGCCAATACCGCCTGACCAGAAAAGTTTACAAGCCGATGGGAAGATATCAGGCTCGATGGAAAACAGGCAGCACATTTGTGGATGGATTAGTGTTTTTTTTTTTTGACCAATGTTTGACCAAGAAATGTCAGTTTGTTGGGTATATGCAGGGTCAGGTATTCAAAAAAAAATATCCTCTAGAAAACGGAATGGAAGGTGATACGGCGCCGAATAACTCGGTATATGCTTTACCCGATGGCAGCAATTATGGAACACTTGTGGCACGAGATGAAATCTTCCCATAGACCAAGCATCCAGACAGGGTGTATCTAAGGGTACTTGATAATCGATTGATCGTAGCACCTGTCAAGCTCAGTGCAGGAGACAGAATCCTCGAATCTGGAGTTGGTGGAGGTACTTTTTAAGACGCAATGCCAAAGGAGCCGACAGGAGCTTTTTTCAAGGGAATTGGACACTGGACACAGCGAAGGCAATACCCAATGGCGCCACGATATACGGAATAGACATTGAATCACACCACTTCCCAAAAGACATTCCAAGGAACGTCACACTCTCCATAAACTCTGTAACGGCCCTTCCCAAAGAGTGGTCAAACACGAATGACCCACTGCCTTTGGCGAGATCTAGAGTCCTTCAACCAGGTGGCTGGGTCGAATTCCAGGAAGCCGAAGCAAACCACGAGGGGCCGTACATGAATCTCACAGCTCATTACCTCAAACACCAGGTCTACGCCTCATGAGGACTCGATATCCATGTTCTTTTTGAAGGAGGCTGGGTTCGTGGATTGTTTCGGAGAAGAGGAAATATCCAGCCGGAAAACGGGGAGGGCTGAGACGGAGATAGCGGCGAGGGCAAATCGCGAGTTTTACATAGGTTGGAAGAAGGCAGTACTTGAGGCAGGGGGGTTTGGGACGGTTGGGACGGAGGAGGAGTTTAATGCCGTTGTAGACGAGTTGGCGGAATGGTGGGGAAAAGGGAGCGGGATCTATTTTGCGTTCCGTGTGCACATCGCGCGGGAAGCTGGAGTAGATAAGGAAGGATGTGATCAATATTTTTGGTATCAATTCTCGCGGATGTTCGCAAGTAGAGGTTTTCAATGTCCTCTATATTCTGTCCCGATTTGGCTGATGCTCTGAAAATATCACTAATGGATAGATGAAGCAGAGGGTGGGAGGAACCTGCGCACCATCCCACCCCAGATACAAGCATCCCTCGGGTGACAATGGAGAGCAAAGACGCTAGCGAACAAGCAATCGCACAATCAGGAGTAGAATCTTGGGAATACCACACACAAGCACCAGGAAGCGCACACCTTCCTGCAGATGAACAGGAAAGGGAACGATGTGCTCGGGATTTGACGGCCGTACATGCGATTGATCACAGCACCAGTTCAAGTTGAAAGTGGGCGACAGGATCCTCGATTCTGGAGGTGGAGGTGGTGGGTGTTTTCCCCCAGACACATTTGTGAAGCCGAATTAAAAGTCGGTTAAGGGGTGTGGATGTTCGACGCAGCTACAAAGGTCCCCGAAGGCGTCATCATTCATGGCATCGACATAGAGCCACGTCTCTTCCCCAAGGAATACCCCGAAAATGTCTCGTTCTCTGTCAACTCCATCACTAACCTCCCCAAGGAATGGAGGGCAACTTTTACTTATGTGCACCAGCGCCTCCCGGGCTTCGGAAAGAGGAATGGCTTGTAGCCCTCAAGGAAACATACCGAGTGTTGACGCCGGGTGGAATTTCACGAGGCGTTGGCGGACCATGAAGGTCCAGAAGAATACATGAATCACACGGCGCATTATCTCAAGTATCAAGTATTTGCAATGGACATCCGCATCAACGACCGCCTACCTGACCTGTTGAACGAAGCTGGATTCGTTGAGATCGCCTCAGACAATAAGACGTTTCCGCTTGGCAATGAAGCGGAGGGCAAGACCGGGGGTGTTAGTGGCTGCTATCGTGGACTGAAGAAATCAGTACTTGAGCAGAACCGTTATGGACGATCTTGCTGGGTGGTGGACATCGGCAGTGGGATCTACTTGGCTATCACCCATAAGCCTGAAAAAGTAGATAAGTAATTAATTATGAATTTGTGATATTTAACTAGATCCGAAAATGTCCTGCCCTAAAGCGCCATCGCTGAGCCTAAATTTTTGATATACACAGCGTCGAGACCATCGTCACCGACGACGCACACACCCCCTTACTAAAGTCAGTGAGCTCATCGTCCAGCACGATGTCCAGTAATCTTACCATTTATCCCAATTTTAGACAACAATGGCGCCGTTCTCAAAGCCTGAAACGGTGCTTCGCCAGGCAGAAGGTCTCGTGTCTGTCGGCCAGTCCCATGCTGCCCTCCAGTCCCTCACAGAAATGTTCGCCTCAAAACGATTCCGATCGACCCCCTTGGCGACATTGGAACCCATCATGCAACGTTTCATCGAACTCTGTGTTGACATGCGCAAGGGTCGTACCGCCAAGGAGGGCCTCATGCAATACAAAAACATTGCTCAGAACACCAGCGTGCAGAGCATCGAAGTCGTCATCAATCGATTTATCCAACTCGCGGATGCTAAGGTGAAGGAGGCTCAACAACAGGCGGCTGTGGCAGTGGATGTGGATGATTTGGAGGCTAGTGAGACGCCTGAGAGTATTCTGCTGGGCGCTGTTAGTGGTGATCAGAGCAAGGATCGCACTGACCGAGCCTTGGTTACACCCTGGCTCAAGTTCCTTTGGGAGAGCTATCGCACCTCCCTCGAAACTCTCAAAAACAATGCTCGGCTGGAGGCCATCTACCAGGTACGTAATCCCCTCATGCCGGTTGTCATCCAGAGATCCTTATCACCCCGTACAGCAAATCGCCCAACAAGCCTTCAAATTCTGTTTGAAGTATAACCGCAAAGTCGAGTTCCGTCGCCTCTGTGAAACCCTCCGGCTCCACCTCTCCAACGTTGCCAAATACTCGCATCAACAGCATTCTATCAACCTCTCGGACCCTGATACCCTCCAGCATCACCTCGATACTCGCTTTGCGCAACTAAATACCTCAGTGGAATTGGAATTGTGGCAGGAAGCCTTCCGTTCCGTCGAAGATGTTCACAACCTCCTCACCATGGCTAAAAAGGCCCCACGCCCCGCGATGATGGCCAACTACTATGAAAAATTGACCAAGATCTTCCTCATGTCTGGCAATGCTTTATATCATGCGGCTGCTTGGGGCAGGTACTACGCGATCGTTACCAATATTGGTGGAAAATCCGAAGAAGAGATGAGTCGACTCGCTGGTCAAGTATTGGTTAGCACCCTTGCCGTTCCTGTCGGTCTGCAAACGACAGAACCGGACGAACTGAAAGGCAAAAATGCCCGTCTAACGGCTTTGCTTGGTCTCAGCCGTATGCCTACGCGTGCCGGGTTGCTCAAGGACGCGGTGAGTATTGTCGCTTCACAGGAGGGGTCAACATTCTGACGTTAAATTTCTAGCTCTCGCGCGACGTTCTCAAGCTTTCCCCCGCATCCATTAAAGCCCTTTATCAAATTCTCGAAGTCACCTTCGATCCTCTTTCCCTTTGCAGCTCAATCGCACCTCTCCTCCAAACCCTCTCCACTGACGCCGCTTATGCGCCGTACCTCCCCCTCCTCCAACGCGCCCTCCTCTCCCGCCTCCTCAACCAACTCTCGCAGGTCTACTCCACCGTCAAGATCGGCACCCTCTTCGAGCTCGTCCAGCCCCTCAAGTTCAAGTCTGAG
This sequence comes from Podaxis carcinomalis, assembly GCA_018524395.1. Taxonomy (NCBI): domain Eukaryota; kingdom Fungi; phylum Basidiomycota; class Agaricomycetes; order Agaricales; family Agaricaceae; genus Podaxis; species Podaxis carcinomalis. Next base: position 23,532 of record JAEUWJ010000663.1, read on the forward strand.
GGCGAGGAGAAGTCGGTGTTCAACGCTGAGGAAATCGAAGCGTACATCATGGGCTGTGCGCATCGTGGAGAGTTGAACATCCGTGTGGATCACAAGGCGGGTAGTATCGCTTTCGTTGATGATGCGTTTGCAGTCGCAGATGAGATACCTATCGCTTCGAGCTCCCGGGCCCGCGAAACCACTATTCAACCCTCACTCGCTGAGACTGTGCATACCCGTCTCAGTAAAATTGCTACTTCACTGCATAACACGATCCAAATCCTCGATGGGGAACCTGTTCCCCTGCCTGAAGAGGAGCAGAAAGCCAAGTTTAGGGAACTCGCGGCGGCGGTTGAGGCTGAACGTAAGGCGCTTCAGGTTAAGCGCGCGTTGGTGGCTAGGAGGAGGGAGTTGTTGAGTGAGTTGACGGTGAGGAAGGAGAAGGAGGAGAGTAGTCGACGGGCTGAGATTAGTAGGAGGGAGAAGGAGGAGGAGGCGAGGAGGCAGAGGGAGGAGGCGAAGAAGAGGGATATTGAGAGGGCTAAGAAGGAGATTGAGAGTATTAGGATTGATGAGGCGAAGAAGTATGCGCAGACTTTGGTGGATAAGGGCATTTTGAAGGCGAATGAGGTTGATGTGAGTGTTTGTTCACTTTTTCTTTTTTTTGTTTTTTCTTTTTTGTTTTTTTTTTTTGGATCAAGAAGGGATACTGATGGGTTGTGCAGAAATTGGATACTTACGATACGGAAGGCTTGATTGGTATGCAAGTCGCACAGCTTGAGAAGGAGAAGAGGGAGATGAGTGAGCGGTTGCGGATTATTGCCAAACGGATCGATCATATCGAACGTGCGTATCGGAAAGAGGAACGACCGCTCCTTGCACAGGATTACGAAGAGCAACAACGACATGATCGTCAGACGTTTGAGGAGATCCAACGTCAGCGTAAAGAATCCTCTAAGAAGGCTCACCAGGAGGATCTCGAGACGAAGGGCAGGTTGAAGCGCATGTTGCCTGATTTCGAGGCATGGAAACAGGTGTTGGCGGAGAGGAAGGGTGAGGCGTATAAGAAGAAGTTGGAGGCTGCAGCGAAGAAGATTGAACAGGAGAAGGCGAAGAGGAAGGCTGCTGTGCTTAAGGCTTGGGAAGAGGAGAAGGCTAAGAGGGAGAAGGAAGAGGCGGAGAGGAGGGCTAAGGAAGAGGAGGAGCGTAGACTGGAAGAAGGTGTGATGGTCTCCCCTTCGATTTTCATGTTCTCTGATGTTGAATTTATGTTCTTGCAGCTCGCCGCGCAGAAGAGGAACGCAAGCGCAGGGAGGAAGAGGAGAGGCTTGCAGCGGAAGAGGCTGCTCGCAAGAAGAAAGAGGAGGAGCTCGCCGCATTCCGTGCGGCACGCGAAAGGGAACGCCAAGAAGCCTTGGAAAAAGCACGTCTCCAGCAACAACGCGAGGAAGAGGCGGAAGCACGTCGGCGGCAACGTCGCCTCGAACAAGAAAGGGAACAAGCGGAAAAGAAATCGTCGTCACCTTTCGGTTCTGTCCGTGGACCGCCTGTCATCCGTGCTGCCAATGGCCAGGAACCTGCTTGGAGAAGAAGTGCGTCTGGAGGAGGAACTACAAGACCGGTATCGGAGTCACCCAGGGCAGAGAGTCCTGCTCCTGCTCCTGCTGCCGCTGCAAGTGGAACGCCGAAGTATAGGCCAGGTGCGTTGGGTGGCGGCGGATGGAGGGAACGTGAGGCAGCGAAAGCTGCTAATGCAGCTGGGTCTGCTTCCCCTAGGCGGCCTGCGTCGCCAGCGTTGCCACCCGCGAAGGAGGAGCCGAAGAAGGATGAGGATGGGTTCCAGACTGTTGGGAAGAGTAGTGGTGGGGCGTGGAAGTCGCGTCGGGTGCAGCAGGCAACTGGAGGACGTTGAAGAGTGGTTTTTTCTTTGATATCGTGTATCTGTTGAAGCTCATGCGATGTTCGTTGCCGCAATTACCCTCATATTTGTTTCCACACACGGGCCCATCTACTTAGTTTCCGCTTCTATTACATCTTCTTTACTCCTTCCCGTCCTTCTGATGTTGCCTGGTTCCTATGTCTTGCTTTTTTTTTGTTCCTGTTTTTTTGCGTCGTGTCGCATCCGTCGGTTTGTGATTCCGGTTCATCTTTTGTTCAGCCTGTCACTGGCCGCAATGTACGCTATATTATGCTCTGGTTGTAATGTGTTTTTCCGATCCGCTGACGCTGACGCGGTTGAGCTTGTATAGAGTGCGGATTCTGTGTATACTTGTGTATACTCTGTTGTATGCATATACGAGTATAGTGTGAATATATTCGACTTAATCATGGGCTATGGAACTGATGTGTGAGCCCGGTGAGGGTTCGTAGGCTAAGCATGGTCTCCGACTGGTACCATGCTGTGCATTGCAAGCATCAAGAAGACACAATGAGATTTGGAGCCTTTCATGATCGTCGATCACTTCAACTCGGATTTTGGTTTCCTTTGTATGGAATGTTTTCGAAACCTCCGAAATCAATGTAACTTCCAACTGCTCGGCTTAAAACATCAGTGCTCGGAAAGCTTGGGACATGCCCGCGCAGGACACGGACCCTGAACCGAGGCTGTACCAAATTGGGAGTCCTCTGCGGCTCAGAGACTTGGTAGGCATCTGCAACAGTCAATAAGACTCCGTTCTCTCTAAACGCAGCTTTCTTTCTGCACACACCGCTCCTTTTTCATTCGTTCATTCAGACTTACCCCTTCACTCGTTCCACCCAAACTCGAGACAAGACGATGTGGTCGTCGCTTCTCATTACTATGTTGGTGTCCTCAGGTCCGTCGTGTGGGTTTCGATAGTAACAGGACTGGATAGACCAACTGACTCGGTTGTTCTGTACAGCCTTTGTTTCTGCTTCGGCGACGAATGTATGGGGGGATCATGGGATCTTGAAACGGCAGCAGGATGGGGGTATCGTCGGTCAAGTACCCGAAGGTGTATGTCGTTGATCAGCTCGTTTGTGAAGTCTTCCTTTCTTACTGTTTTTTTTTGTCATTCAGTGCCGTACCACGTGTGGACCTATTGATTATGTCCTAACGGTGCGCCCTCCATCTCCAACCTCATCCATATCATGGAACGACGGTTCACTGTCTTACAATCCAGGGATGTGGTTCCCCAGATTGCGTCTGCACAGTTCCCAATTATGTCGCACTGAGGATTTGCATGGACTGTGTCGTGGATTATGGCACAGGAACATCTACATATGACGGACTCAGAGCTAGGGGGCAAGGTGTTCTTGATAGTACGTCGGAGCCACTACATTTGTTGAATTCGACCCTAATCCTCCCCCGCCTGCTTGAACTGCTTTAAACAGCCTTTGCGTCCGACTGCACAAAACAAGGCCTAACCCTCAACAGAGCCCTCCTTAATCCCTCACCTGCACCAGGACCACCTGGTGGCGGTGCTGCAACTGGCATTCCTAACATCTCAACTCGTTTCCAGAATACGAGCACTCAGACTCCGAGCGTAACGACTAGACCCCAAGTCGGAACCTTTGGCGACGAAGGTAATCAAGGAAATGGAGCAGTGGTGCTCTCGCTATCTTTGATTTCGGTAATAGCGATGGTGGCGGGTGCAATGGTGGCATTTATGTAGTTTATTTTTTTAGTCTTGAGGCAAAGTGTGAGTAGTAACATTAAGTTAGACTTGTATACTCCATCATACCCACGTTAGGAGGATCTTTTCGCATGTCTCCTCAGTTATACTATTGTATACACCAGTTGAAGCAAATCATTCCTTGATATCGAAGGTCGGCTGGGTCCATCGGCGCCTTGAATACGAGTCGTGGAAGCGGACCGTTATGACCTTGGGTATGACCCAGCATGAACAGCATTCTCACAAAATGTTGGCTTAAATTTTGGACACCACGCAGTATAATAAGTGCTAATATTCTGCACTCGCCAAGCTCGGCGTCTGGATGAGCGAGCGCCCGAAGCCCAAAGTCAATCGAGGTGCAGTTCCGGGAGCTGAGCGGTCAAGATCGTGGTATTTGCGAGAAAACCATGATCACCATCGATGGTCTTGAAGAATGTGATGACCAAAACGCCCAGCGCGTCGTCATCGAAGTTATCATTACTTCCCTCTAGACCACCCTTTTTCTAGTTGACAGTCCGCTTCATCCAAAGACCACATTTACTGGCAGAAGCCCAGCCCCGGATTCGCAACTAAAGAGGCGCCGCGTCAAGTGCGACGCATTGAATTTCGAATTCGAGATGAGTGAAGCGTCGAATGGTGTCTGGACCAGCCGGAAGAAGGCGTACATAGCTCGTCATTCACGAAGAGCATGTATATTGGTCCTGAGTGTTCCTGGAAGCTCAAGTGCTCATCCCCAATATCAAACTGCCCAGTACCTCAAGTAATTAACGATACGTAACACCCCCAAGTCCGAAAGCAGCAGGGTATTTACACAACCATCAACCTCCTATAGATTACACTACGTATTGGAGCGATTACATATGAGAGGGAAGAGGGGTATCAAACAAGAAACGTGAAGAAACATAAAGGAGCGAGGTGAGTGCAGACAACAAAGCGTACTTTCAACGATCGACCAGTACATCGTTCCAGCACCAGTCCAAAAATACATCCGACCAAACGTGGGACGTCCACAATCCATCTTCAACTATACCCAAAAATAACACCAAAGAGGTCCCTCCAACTCCGTCTAATCACAAGCTTATTGCTGCTAGCATACTCCTCAACCAACCACTCCAAATACTTCGCATCAAGCCCACTCAACGGTCCAAGTTCAAACGCGACCATATCCTTCGGCGTCAGATAAAGCGTGCGATCCACCTCATGTCCCAAATTCGATATTCCTTTCGGAAGAAGCGACTCAAGGACCGAAAGTTGGAAAGCTGTATGCGCATGGAAGGTCTGAAGTAATGTAATCGTGGTCAACACCTGCCCATCATTAACCTCCTGTTGAGCAAACTCGTCCTGCTCGGACGTAGACGCCTGTCGCAGCCGACCTGATCGTGCTTTGCTGCTCTTCGTAGTGGATTTCGACGACGAGCTGAGTCGATGGTGATGTCTCATGGATGCAGTATTCCCAATTCCACCGCTAGACGTTGTTTTAGGTCCACCCTCAATGCCCATTCCGACATTTCGAACATAGGTACCACTCATAGTCAGATCGTCGTCTCCCTCCAGACGGATAGCGCCCCAGTTCTCTGGTCCGTTCGCCGTAGAATATGATTGAGTTGAGTTGCCACGCCAAGTACCCATCCATAAACCTGCACAGATGATGCATACATCCTCATATACTCGCCATGCATCGGTCCATGTGGATACGAATTTTGACTTCACGAGTGATTCGGGCGGGGAAGGATCGCAACAGGAGGGACAAGATGCATGATCTGCGTCGAGACCCAATATCCGTTCGATCTCGGTCCACTAAGAGACGGGTAGTCAGGTGATATAAGTTGACGCATCGCGGAGAACCCAGCCACGGTTACTTACCAGCTTGACATCACTCCATGCGAATCTAATAGTTGAGAGGCGGTGCGTTGGAACCTTTGGGCTACTCGGTGGCGGAGTAATGGGTTTAGAAGAGTGGAAAGTCGGTCTTGTGGCTTTGTTGGGGGTTGAGGTCGTCAAGTCGATGAGGAGGTCGTAATAGGAGGGTTTTTCGAGGAAAATGGCGTCGGTTGTGCAAGCAATCCAACCGCGACCAGTCTGTGCCTCGGCCTGCAGTCGATCAAGGTCACTCAACGTGACCATACCCAGCACTGGTATCGGATCCTTATTGCGTCCTTGCAATTGGGTACCTTCCGTGGTAGTCTGTGCCTCGTAGCACATGTCAGCAGCAGCCTGGCATAGTATACAGGCAGCCTCCACTGGAGGCAGGGTATAGATAAGTACTCGTCGTCGCCCGAGGACATGTTTGTATAGGGTTAATGATGACGGTCCAAGAATGCGTAGAAGATGTGGGAGATGGATAGTTGGGACGTTCAATAAATTAGAGCCAGCCTTGCTCTAAAGGGGGGTAGTCAGGTATTCAGGTATTCATTAGAAATATGTAGCGCCTTAAACACGCACTATGTCCAATTCATCAGTCCAGCCACTCCAATCACCAGCGCCACCAAGATCAGCTCTTCTGATTCTTCGCTCTTCGAAAAAGGCTTCTGCAGGATTCCAGTCGCTTCCCGTAGGCTGCAGTTGTCCTGAAGATTCTATACGGGAATATATTGAGTTTATGAGCTGTTTCAAAGGTCCGACGTGTCGCCATGGGCGCGATCTTCGGGATTTGGCCAGGAGGATACCAAGTGATGTGAGTCTGAACCCCCTATGCCCTTCTTCAGTCGTTTTTCGCCGTCGGAATATACAAACGCCATGTTGTCCGTCTTTGGTAAAATATCTGGAAAAGACCGCGTGAGAACGATAGTCGGAGGTGGGAGAAGAAGCTGCATACACAACGTCTTGCTCCACGAGGTGAAGTCCGCTCGGCAACGCGCTGAATTCCAGGCGGTCAAGACTTAGGTCTGTGTGGAGAGCCGTCGAGGAGCAGTTTTGAGAATAGTATCTCGAGCGTACCCTCGCTTGCTTTGAGTGACCAGTCTACGACATTCCCCTGGGTTGGATGAAACGAGGCGTGGAAGATAGCAACTGATTGAAAACTTGAGTATTAAACCGGAAAGCCTAGAAACAAATTTACCAAGATCTTGAGGACAGTCCTGAGAAGTACCACTTCTAGACATTCACTTCCGTAGCGAGGAGAGGATATTAGAATCGGAGGGATGGGAGGTGGACGAGAATAAGATCGAAATGTCACGTACCAGGAGCCGTCATTGTTGGTCACGCTGCGATCGCGTGACAATGGGGGTACACCTGCAGCCAGCCCTTACCCGATCACTTTAATTAGCCACCATGTCGCAGCAGCCTCAGACAATCAACATCAACGATCTCGATGCTGCGCAGCTCGCAGATATCAAGAAACAATTGGACGACGTAAGTCTCATCGCAAAGTTCTTGCGACAACCAACTGATCATACACTACAGGAACTCCATCACCTCACTTCGTCCTTTGCGCAGCTGAAGCAAGCACAAGCCAAGTTTAAGGCTTGTATTGAAAATATAAACGAGGTTAAACCTCAGAACAAGGGTGAGCACAGTCGTCCTATCGGGACCACACATTCTAATGCTATTTATTCACCAGATAAAGTCGTCCTAGTCCCGCTAACAAATTCGTTATATGTCCCTGGAAAACTCTCGGACGTTGAACATGTGATCGTGGATGTTGGAACTGGCTATTTTGTCAAAAAGGTTGTCTCTCCACTTGACTTTGTTTGTTGCACAGCTGATCAAGATTGCTTACAGACGCGACCACAAGCCGTCAAATACTACAACGAAAAGGTGGACTATATCAAGACTAACCTTGAAACGCTCGAAGAGACTATTGGAAAGAAGCGAGAGAACCTCAATTACCTAGTTACCGTCCTTCAAGCCAAAATCCAAGCACAGGCACAAGCAACGAAGTCATAACCAAGCCACTAGCCTAAAATCATCCCTCGACGTCTCCCCAGGGAGCGCATCCATTTCAAGTCACTTCCTTCGTTTGCCTTTCTCTCCATTGACAAAATGCTGTGATTCCGATGTTTCCAAGCAATTCAACATACAACTTTGAAGACGGCCATTACAACCCCTAAAACCCCCCATCCCCCTGATCAGTTTCGTCTCCGACATCCACGTTTATAGGGTCGGGCCACAGCATCAAGCTGCGACTCTGGATGCTTAACATCAGTTTCATTTCACGATTGCTTAAAACGGAACGTCCTACCAGCCAGTCGTATCCGATGAATGAGCGCAGTCCGGCGATCCAGCACCGCCTTCATCCGGACAGGGGATCTCACTGAAACACCATTAGCTAGTCGAACAATTACAGCAGAAACGTCATACCAACTGCCTCTTGCTTCAACCCTTCTCTTCACTTCCTCCAGAGCGAGCTTTACTTCATCAAGTTTAGCAGCTAAATCATCTCTCTCCCGACGCATTTGTTTCTCGAGTGCATCGAACCGCGCCGCTATTAGAGTTTCCATCTCCTGTAGGCGATTGAATCGTCAAGCGTCTCCCATACCTTGACTGAGACGTAAAATAAATAAATAAAAAAACGCAAAACGCACCCTGAACTGAGCTCGTGTCATATAGGGTGTCAAGTACTCACAAGCATGCGGGTAGTGGGAGTTTGTAGCCATTTCGCAATTTTTTCGTGGTTGTGGAAGCAAGGAACTGAGTCAAGACATTTTTGACAAGTGCGACAACTGGAATGATCTGTATCCGATCGAGTATTGGCATCAGTTCAGTATCAGGGTATACGAGTGACAGAGACTGCAACTACTAAAACAAAACAAAAAGTGAATCGAGTACGGAACTTGAGCACATGTCTCCCCCAACCATGTTTCACATCGTCAAGCCCACACTGGTTATACAGCCTAGCACCATCGTCGTGGTCAAATGCGGGACCTGAGATAACGCCCCATTAGTAAAACTAATGTCGCCGTCTCCCCCACCAGTCTCAACCGCAATTGAGCTTGTAGAGCCTGAAGACGTGGTAAGCAGGAACGTGTTCCCAGGCGCGCTGGATCCTCCAGTTGCGAGTGAGAGAGGCGGAACGCGATAATTTCCACAGTAATTACCCTGAAACTCGATAAATACGGACATAGAAACGGACATCGGTATCGTACACTCAGTTCCCAAGGCAGTGTGCGGGAGGAGAACCGTAAAATATGAGGAGTACGCACCATCCCCCTGATGATACTCTATCTACAGAGTCGTTGGGTCGGGGGGTCAAGCACCTAACGCATCGTTGCAGCTCGTGACCATATTGTTCAGTACAAAGACAAGAGCGCAAATCACAGGCCTGAAAGATCTCCTCAGTCAATCAAAGATGTCGGAGAATGATGGGCGAGGCTCGGGTGAGGACTTACGCTAACACCACCCCAAATGAGCTCGCACTGCCAGGAACACTACGAGTGGGATCGCCTAAAGTTAGTTGCCCCCATCCTGCAGCGAAAAGGGGGGTATCAACCCTCGCAGGTGGCTCATCGGGGGTGAAGAATTCATATATATCCTTCGTGCGGTTCTCGCTGCTCACTTGCCTATTCACAATCTCATGCCAAGTTCCTCTCTATGCCAAATCGTTCCAAATCGACCGCTTCACAACATGTACCGCCTCTACTTCAGATGCTTCGACGCCCTCAGCTGAAAATGCTTTCCTCAACATCCCGATGTAAACAACCTGAAAGACAAGGACAGTAGTAGCTGACAGCAACCCACACATGTTTTGAAGCGGACTGCGGGGGGAGAAAGGCAATGAAGTGCGCAGGGAGAAAGGACAAAGGAAGGAAGGGAGGAAAGGGTACAGGGATCCCGCGTTGTTCTCCCCAGTTGACCTTTTTATGCGCTTGATGCGCCTCTCCGTCACAAGGACAGGTTCCTGACAGGTCCAGCGCTTACCAGAATAGTCATCGATTGACACTGGATTGTCTTTCGTATCTTGACATGCAACTTACCAATCCCAGAGTACGTTCGCACTAACAAGCTATCCGTCAAGTATGATCTGTTCGCACAGACAATCCCATCTTACAATGGAATGCTTTGGCCGTCGTCACTAGGACCCCTTAAACATAAAGTCAACAAAATATTCCAGCCTGGAAGTATCATATATTCGATCCCAACGTTATCTTTTGAACAAGAGTTTGGAATACAGAAAGATATGGAACAAAGTCAATGTTTCCGTCTGACACCCGGCATGTAATTTTGCTCTTCCCATGCCCGAGAACATATAGTTCACTTCTGCCTGCAGATTTCAAGTTATGTAGCTTGTGCCATGGATTCCTGCTCAATCGGACAATCTTGTTACAAAATTTAGCAGGAATCTGTGATCGCACTGTCAGCAGGATGAAAAAAAAAAGATACACCTATAGGTAACTTACATTTCTTCTCAACTTTTCTGGTGAGAACTTGAAGTATAAAGGGTCCACCATGTCCCGCAGGGAAGAAATCATCTGGAACTGGAAGTCGACTAGGGCTGCGGCTGTTGAAGGTTCCAAAGGGGGGCCAGATTGCAAAAGTAGTAAGAAGAACCGAATCAGGTAGTAATGCGCCATTTCATCGTCCATCATCGAGTGCCATGTCGTATCGATGCGAATTGATACCCCTGAAAAACCAAGAAATGCCATTAGATAAGCCCGTCTTCAACAGTTAACACATACCTATACCCTCAGAATGCACAGCATTCAGGCGTTCTAGCAGTTCTCTTCGGGTTGGCTCTAGGCAACCAGAGTAGCCACAATGGTTTCTCGACCGCTCTGGATCTTCCAGGAACTCGAGGAACGACGCATGGTAAAACCTTATATCTGGATAAGGCTCAGGCGTTAATTCTAACACAGAGCGGAGGTAACCGAAGGCATTCTGAACCTGCGGCCAAGAGAAACCAAGGGCGAAGGCATATACATGGAGGGCCAAACGTGGATCAACGCTCCTGAGTAGCAAAATTTTCTGTATCACTGGGACGACTTTTGAGGGAATGCGGTGCACAATGAGGGTATAGAACAGGTCAAGTTCTGCTAGAGGATGACCTGACCTCGCTTTCTCTTTGGAAGATCTGGCAAACGCAAGAACAATGCGCAACTGGTCGACCGGGCCCAGTGAATTGCGTTCACCAACGAAACGAACGATAGTGGCCGCATAGATGAAAAGGCCGGCAACGAGTGCGACGAGGATATCGAGGTCTTCCTCGGATGGCCATGATGCCGGAAGCCCATTCCGCTCTCGTGTTTTCTTGAACTCGTCGGTCAGGTAGCACAAGATCTCGTGGTCGAACTTCCGAGATACTGGGAGTTCGATGTTAAGGGATAATGGGAATATACGAGCTGATTGGAAGCTCGCCAAGATGTGGGTTTCGGGACGACTGAAGAACGCCCAGCGAAAGGGTGTGGTTTCGTCCTGAACAGACGCTGCGATTATTTCGATTATGTCACATTGGGCATCATCCCCTTCACATTCATCAAGACCATCAATGATCACCACCCTCTCCTCCACACCCTCCCCTCTTGCTCGGAGTTCCTGCAAAGGTCTCACGAAAAGATCTCGAAACTGCTGAGTGATCGACTTTCTGAGGAGATTCGGGTCATTGAGTATCTCCCGATCAAGGATGTCACCGTATGAGCGGAACTTGGTAGCGATTTGGTAGGAGAGTGAGGTGAACAGTTTGTTTGAATCGGCCATCATGTTGGAACGGGAAAAGAAGAGTGTGGCTCCGAGCATGTTCTGCACCGCCAGGCGTTCAGCACAAGACTGAGCCACAGCAGATTTTCCGGATCCTGCAGGGCCTGGCATCCAAAGAATGCGTTGAGGATGGTGCGGGGTGCCGTGTCCCCAGGCGGTAATCTTGTCGATGAAGGTTTCGCGAGTACCACGATGGCATCTAGGCGGTGGGTGTCGAGTAGAGGAGTCGTGAAATGCGCCTGGCATGGATTCGTTGAGGAGTAATCGCAAACCTTTGCCTTGATCACACATCAGTATGGTAGGGACGCGTTAAAAGAATGGGCGCAACCGACAAGTACCTTTCGTCTCATTTATGATAGTAGACTTGTCGATGAATTGTGGGTTGTTGAGTAGGAGGTCATGAGCCCCTGGTAGAATTTGACTGGTCATGGCGGTGGATCAGAACCAAGGTTGAGAAGCACCCCAGAGCAATCATAAATTGGCGCTAAGTACCTCGAGGTCACCTCGAGGTCACCTCGCGGCTGGCTCCTGGGCTCGATGATCCCCTGTGAAAACTGGGTCGAGCCAGGTCGGTGCTGATCAAGCTCCGTTATTTATACGAGGAAATTGGGCAATGTTCGAAGAGTGGCATTGACTGTTGAAGCTCTTCACGCCTGGTCGAGATAAATCTTCTGCGTTCATTCAGTCGGCTGAGTCCGTCACTCTATGCAACTGCTTCATGTTTGGGTATTATAATGCACACGCAAGAGATGGAATGTCTATCGGTCATAAATGAAAGCGGGATCTATACATGAAGTGTAGAGCAAGAAACAGGCGTTCCTCCAATGAGTATCGGTGAACAAAGTTGTTTGTGTACATAGTCACCAGAAATACGCGTATTCTTTGTTGCACAATTCTGGCAACGGGACTAAACGTAGGGATCTCATCAAAACATCACAGCATCCACATATCGTGTGGTACACCATTTTGCAATGTCGCTCCTGTACTCGGTTGTTTGCAAGCGCTAAACCCACCCCCTCTGCTATGGTAATGCTATATACCCCGTTCTTCTACACTGCAGTCCTGAGCCGAGACTGGGTCAAGTCAAATGCACACACCCGTGGAAAGTTACATACCATCCAGGCGGTGGAGCCCCACTGTTCATCGGCGCCTAGAACTTCCTCTAAATCGACCTTGGAAGAATTCAGAGATACGCTTTGTTATCGATGGTTTGACAGGCTCAGAGCTGTTTAAAAGAAAGCGAGGCGACATTCCGTAAGGGGAGTACTCGCATTCGTTCTCGAACTCCAAGACCTCGTTATCCGGATACCTCATCATTGCTCTGGACTCTTCATATTCACCCCTAATTTCCGCTTCCACACCGCCATTCTTGGATGTCGCAAGAGAAGCGGGAGACGAGCAAAGCGAATCAGGGCGAGGAGACCAAACCAACTCGGGAGTCATTGGGCTTGGTGGAACATCGAGGTGAGGTGTTTCGGAAGCACTAATTCCAGCGCGTGAGGTGGAAAGGAAGGTCTCGATGATGCTTGTGAACGAATTCAACACGTCGGGATTGATCCTCAACTTCCAGTCCAGCGCCGAGCAGAACTCTCTCTCCATCCTCGCCAGTTCATGGATATCATAATTGTTTTGCGCTAGGCGTGCCCAAGTACGCATGGGATATATCTTGTCAGATAGGAGCTTAGCAGCCACAAGGTAGGCAGCTATAAATAGTCTTGAGGGGTCCCGAAGTTTGGTCTGACGACATGGGATCCGGGCCTTGTATCGATACAGCAGGCTAAGTGCGGCGAAGGCGGCGGAACAGTCCAGAGGTGATTGGGATAGAGCATAGGCGATAAAGAAGGGAAGGGAAAGATAGGTATTTAAGGGAAAGAATGTTTCGGTATCGAGTCCCTGTTCAAATAACTCATGGATGACTGCGGCACAAACACGGGCGAGAGGCTGGTGGTATTTAAGTCGCTGGTGATTCGGTGGTAAAAGGATAGACGATGGAGGCTCTGGCCGAGAGCGAAGAGGGGTATAAGGTTGGGGGCGCATACCTTCCAGGGATTAATGATGGCAGGGGAGACGAGAAGGAAAGCTCGGCCTGGGATGAGGGCCGCAGGGTAGTCTTTTCGATAGGCTCGGTAGGATTTTATCCTCGACCAAACCGCTCCTGTGTAACTTTCATCACACTGGCTAGCGAGTTCTCCTAAAGGAAGCAAATGTCGGTGCCAGTCTACAAACATTAGGAGACTACAGACCTTCTGGGCTTCTGGTTGGTGCTGCTCGTTTGAGTCTGATGCAAGTAAAGGGGGAAAACCTACTATACGATTACTAGGAAAACAAAGCACATATATACGCTAAGCTAACGAACAAAAACGAACAACAAATTCACCGAGCTACCCCCATCTCTTGGCCGATTATCTTCAAGCAGTCCCGTGCAAGTATCCTGGCGTCCAGCTCCACAACATCCTCAGCACTCTGGTAGCGATTTACCTTGATCCTACTGCCTTGTTTGGCATGATTAAGGTCTGATTGTTGAGTGAACGCGCAGGAAGCCGGCGTCCGACGAGGAATTGATGCAATCTCACAAAGCGCACTATAAAAATGAAATAGGAGTGCGGCAGGGGATCGTTTCGCGGCGTCGGACATGAGAGCAGAAGGTGATGTGAGGATAGAGGTGTTAATGGCTAAGGCAATAAAGTAAGAGAAGATACAGTCAGATGACTTCTGAGTTAGCTTACGAGGTTGATCTAAGGCATATTTTGTAGGGTCATCCGACAAAGCCGCCCATAATGTTCCTGGCCATAGGCGGGTATTCACCAGTTTTTGCAGTACATATAATAACTCGTCTTCTCGTGCCCTAAGTGATGGAATCGGTTCGTGCGATCTATTAATAGTGGTGAAGAACGTACCGGGGGAAAGGTAAATTACCCCGTAAAGACTCATCGGCCACGTACCCAATTAATGTTGCTCGACATCGATTAAGAAGAGATGGTATACTGAGTGCAGCGAGCCTTTTGCGCGAAGGATCTCCGTCTTCTTAGTTAGGTGATCAATGTCCAGTCAAGCTTCGAAGAGAGCAAGACACTGACCTTCAGGTGTGCTCGAGCAGACCAAGAATAAGAGGTCGAAACACCAATAAGAAAACCTCTCTCTCGGCACAAGTTGTCCTAGTTCCGTTGTGCCAAGGTCCGACGCGCGAGTCGGGTCAACGGCTTTTACTTTCTCCGGGGTGGGCGGTGGTGAAAGGGGTGCATCCTCAAGTACGTATATCTCACTACCTCTGTGAAGTATACGAGCCAATTCCGAAACAAGGGCATCAGGTACACGGGGATTGGCTAGATGGGGAACCACGTTTTCCTCAAGTTCCGTAAGGAGCGCCATGTCAAAGTCTTCTTCTTGTACCTGGGCGTCCAGCGAGAAGGCAAGTGCAGGGGAACTAGGCGGGGTTGATAAGACAGATTGCTGACCGGAATATCGTGGACATACCAATCTGCCAGTATGGCGCCTTTGAATCCATCTAAGACTTGACGCCAAATCCCTTCGACTCGATCATCGGGGATATCTGGGGGCCAGTCAACAAAAGCGCAATCAGGACCCTATTCAAAAATTCACCTTGATCTAATTCCTTCAGATTGAACGCTATCGGGGCCACAATCTTTAAAAAGCATTGCGTCGCTGTCTTCCATAGTGGTACGTCCTTGCCTGATTTGGAAGGTGCTGGACAATCATACTTGAGCTTCATAGGGATTGCATAGGCCTGCGAGTGAATTTCAGGTCAAGTTCCACACATCGGGGACAGCGGATGATGCTTACAGCAAGAATAGCCTCTGTCGTCCCATCAATATAGATTTCTGGAGAGCTCTTGAACCGCAAGAACAGATCCACTAGCATCGGCATTGTCTTTTTTGCAATTGCAATGTACGTCACGCGCTTCTGCGGAGTTTGCATCCTCGGGTGAGGCTGCACATCGAAGGCAGCGATGAACGGCAGAGTCACGTATTCCGAGAGGTCTCTCATGATGAGCGAGGGTGATCCTGGGACAAACAGGTCGACGCTTGTTAACGTCTCCAGTACAACAGCCTAGAATTGTTTTAGCGCCAAATCGGGTGACCACGGTAGAACGTGAAGTACCTGTAAAGGTGGCAAGGCATCGACGTCTGGTCTGTAATCAGTTGAGCCAGGGTATGTCAAAACGCCCTTCAAAATAGCCGCAAGTCTCGTCAGCTTCTCAATATCCCATTCGGATCCAGTTAACGCCCGACTAGCCATCCTCGCAGTCTGAATCGTATCCACAAATGCTACCAAGCTCTCCTGCGTGAACGGTCTCAGGTTCGCCGAAGCAGTCGTGGTCGTTGCTGAAGTTGGGGTCTCCGGATTCATATTTGTACCTCCCCCATTTTTCACAACCGCATCGCCCAAAACATTAATCGCTTCCCAAACTCTGCTCAGAGCCTCCTTCACCTTCACCCTTTCGTCGCCTTCCACGACCGACACAGCCTTAATAGCCTTCTCCAAGGATCGTAGCGCTGGCGCGCTTACAGGTCGGTTGTCGTACAATACCACATCTTGCACATGACCCACAAACACATTCCACGCTTTCACAAACGACTCCAGCTTGATGATTGCAGCCAACAAGAAATCTTGTAAAATAGATCCAATCGAAATCAATGCCAAGATCTTCGAGTCGTCCCATGCCTTCTCTAGCGCCACACCTGCGTCGTCGTCCATGTTTTCCAAATTATTCGCATGCGTCTTGATCTCCTCCGTAAGAGAGTCCAACAACGGGAATGAGACCTTCCACACACATTCATCCCAAGTTTCCAAGCTCAGCGTTGAACCGTATAGTTGTATGGTCCTGAACAAGGTTTGTATCGCACCATCCCGCACCTCCGGTCTCGCGTCCGTACAGAGATTTAACAACTCGAAAAGGAGGAACATCCACAGCTCGCTATACTGAGGCTCCAGCTCGGCATCCTTCCTCTTAGCCTGGATAGCATCCGACACGCTCCACAGTAGACTTGTAGCGGCCGTAAGCGCAATATTTGTGTCCGCCTGCCGACCAAACTGTCCCAGGGTGCTGATGCAGAGGCGGAGATGATCGGGCGCAAGTGTAGACACTGAGTCACAGACTAATGTCAGAGATTGGAACGCAATCTTGACCAGCACCGTATAACTCCGTTCACTGGGCATTCCCAGCCCAAGAGGTTTCATCCTCACTGTCGGCGATGGAGGTGTACTAGTTGGAATAGAGTCCATAGACCCAGAACGAGCAGGCGGTGGTGGTCGACAGACACTCTCCAACATGTAAAATATCGTCTCCCAACCCGTAACCAAAGAATAAACTGAGGCCTGAAGAATCTGGTGCAACGTTTCAAGGCCCATCCTTCGCAGCTCTACTCCTGTACTCGTGTTCGACGCAGGGATGGTCAGATCCGGCACGACTTGTTGCGCAAGAACGCCGAGGACGCGGTTCTGAACCTGAGCTTGTAGCTCACCCGTCGTTGAGGAAAGGTTCCGTGGAACAGCAAGGAGAATCTCGTCCAGTACACGGGCAGCTTGTATTCGGATTGGCTGGGGTGCGAGGGGAAGACGTATAACCGAAAGCAAGTGCGTCGTCGTCGTATCCCATGCGATGTCCGGAGAACGATAGATCAAGCGATGGACGTTGAGCATTGCCACCCCTCCTAACCTCGAAATGCCAAAGTCCCCCGTCCTCTGCGGTATGATATCAGCACCAGGGTTGGAAGCATGAGGAACATACACATACCAAAGTCTTTGGGATATGTATCCCACTAACCCTCCTCCTATTCGTTACCTCATTCTTTGGTGTAGGTACGGGCGTCAGTGAGCCAGCCTCCTCTAGACTCTCTTCAGACTCAAATGCAGACAAGCTTGCGGTTTGCATCCCGATCATCTCACCGCTCAATCTACAAAGTGCATTCACGAAATCTCTAAATGCAGAGTCCTCCAGATTCTTCGAAGCATCGAACAATCGTTGTATACCGCTTTGCATAGTCTCCGGATCAAGGTCCGTGAGTAGTGGGTGGCGAGGAGCTGATGTGATTCCAGAGGCAGCTGATGTTGACCGAACTCCCGAGACACTGCCGGAGTGTGGGCTGAGGTGACCCTTCCTGCCGGGCGTACCAAGGGCGCCTTTGTGCGTCAAAACGTAGTCTGCGTTTTGTAACACCTCTAACACTGCAAACCAGCTCTCGCCTAGACTGCCTGCCAAGAATAATGCGCTAGAAACGAAAACCTTGAGACAGGCCATATTGCGTTCAGAAAGCCCAGGCGGTTGCGTTGGCGATGTCAGACCAACGCTGTCTGTGAGTTGGATTGTCGCGGAACGCGGAGTCTGGGACTCAGTGTAAGAATCCAAGCTCGAGACAACACGCGTCGGAACGGCGAACTTGGCCAAGCTGTTGAAGAAAGCATCTCGAGGCGTGACAAGGCCAAGCATACCTGAGACATTTGTCATGGCCTGGTAGCTTGCCAGAACTTCCACAAAAAGCTCGTCGGAGAGGTTAGTCGTAATGACGAAGGAAAGGGCTGCTAGTAGAGCTGGCCATCCACTCTCAATGATGTCCCGTACAATATAGAGGTGTTTAGTGGAGAGTTCGTCGGGAGGAAGTGTCGAGAGATCAAGGGCTGGAGGTGCACGAATGGCTGCGTCGCCCGGTGCGCGAGGTCGTTGGAGTATAATGGCGGTATACAGAGGACCTACGAATGTAGCGAAGCCTTCGCACAACGAGACCAAGCACTGCAAAGCCAAAAGGTATACATAGGATTCGGGGATAGGCGGCGCGTCTGCCTTGTCTAATTGATCGATGCTAGACGAGAGGTAAGCATTATCTATGAGTTGAGGAGTTTGGCACACACCACTGAAGCTTCATAGAAGATCCCTGTATACTAAGGCCAATGCTCGAGCCCATCATCCCCACAACTCCCGATACAGTCGCACTGGCAGCGGTAGCGACGCGTCCTGCCACACCGTCCAAACTCAAAGACGACGCGCTGTCATTGTGGACACCAACTCCAAACATCGTCTGGTTAACACCCAGAAGGGCTGGTTTCTCCGTTATAAGTCGCTTCAACCCAGTTATAAGCGAGCTGAAAATATTGGATCCTGATTCCTGTCCGTCATACCGCGCCCAAACATTTCGCATCAGTTCCGCATCACTGCATAGCCTATGACCAATGTGAGCAGATAGTCGAATATTTTATGAACCCATCACAAACCCTCGCATAATCTCCATCGCTAGAACCCTCATCCATGGCGGTCTAGGTGGGTGGGAGGATTCGGAATCTCCATCATCAGACA
This sequence comes from Podaxis carcinomalis, assembly GCA_018524395.1. Classification (NCBI taxonomy): domain Eukaryota; kingdom Fungi; phylum Basidiomycota; class Agaricomycetes; order Agaricales; family Agaricaceae; genus Podaxis; species Podaxis carcinomalis. Next base: position 42,084 of record JAEUWJ010000663.1, read on the forward strand.
CAACTTTGACGAGGTGCATCAGGAAAACTTCGGCTTCTGTTTTTAGCTCTAGAGAGAATTGCTTGAGAAGCAAAAAGATGACGCGTGTGCAGCGAAGGATGAGGGGGAACAGAGGGCGGTCGGAAAGAGACTTTAATAGAAGAGGACATAGATGGTGTTGGAGAAGGAGTACTAGCTCATTATGCTACAAGAAAACATGAGCTTGGCTGGAGGAATAGAACAGGATATATAACACCGACCTTCCGGAACACGCCGTGATAATTCGCCAATACACTCTCTATCAGCTCCAATGCAAATGTTTTATGAAGGAATTCAAGACGCAGGAGATGGGGTTTCTCTCCGTTGGCGAGCAGACAAAGATCCTCAAATACGGAGAAAGTGTCACGGGCCGAGGGACCAAGGGGTTTGGTGGTTCCATCAGGCAATTGGACGTCGAAGAGGAGCTTAGGGTCCAGGTCCTCTAAGCGATCCTCTTCAACCATTTTGTCCACCACGAACATGACTAACTGGCGAAGAGTAGCCGCTGCGGTCGATGAAACGACTGCGATCCTCGACTCTTGGAGCTTGAAACATAGCAATAGCGCCTGTCCAGCGCATTAGTGATGGTTCTGTCTCTTCGGAAGAAGCTCACATCTCCCAGCATTTCTCCATGGATATGCGGAAAGTTTGGAATGAGCGAAACGAGCGTCTGGAGGATACGTAGTTGGATGTCGACACCTTGAGACATCGCATCGCTCATGGTCGTGATGATATGTGGAACAGCAGATTGAGGAACGGCTCGCAGCGAAATCAAGCGTTGGAGTGAACCAAGAGATATTGCGACGACTTTCGCGTTCTTCGTTGCACACCCCATGAACACAGGTCGCAGAAGATCTTCAGAATGTGGGCCATCTGGTAGCGATTATAAAGCGCGAACCTGAAGAATAGCACTGACATGACATACCTAGTTCATGATTTGAGTGCCAAACATCAGACTGCTGGGAATAACACACCTGTTGCAATGCTCATGGCCTGTTCGGGTGATGCACGCAGAATCCCCAACGACTTTTCCGCAGCCTGTTTCTTCCTTCAATATTAATTCCCTTCTGAACCTGAAGACCTGACCTCGCGAACTTCCGGGTGTTTGCGGCGAGTCTCACTCGCCAGCGACTACAAATACATCAGTAAGCAAAGGAACTAAGCATAATAGAGCCTACCTGGAGCTCAGTCACAAGAAAAGACAACGAGCTCATCGTTGCTGTCACCAACGGGTCAGGGTAATAATGTTGAGAGAGAGCCGTCAGCGAGATTCCAATAGCGTAATGGTCCACGGTTTCAAACACGACCAAATACATTAATCTAGAAATAGAGTAAAGCACATATTAAGCAAAAATAGCAGTCTGTAGCTCTTCCTTTGTCAATAGACCCTCCTGACTCTCCTCAACCTCTGGGACGAGCGTCACTAGCCTCGTACTCTGGATATCTAATCCCCTCCTTTCCCAGTACCTCTCCGACTCGTAACTCCATTCATCAGCTCCTCGGACGAGGTAGCCAATGCGCTTGATGTACATTGATACATTCTGGTCGACTTCCTGCCCCCACGATGGTAGCTCTTTAACTGCGTTGAGGAACGTGTCAATTCGCTGCTTTCCAAAGCCTCCGAGCCACTCCATAGCCGCAGATACGCCCACCCGGTGCTCCTGCATTATGGATGTCACAATATTGTGAAACGCAATACCGCGTGCAACTTCAACACTGTAAGAATGCATATCCTGTAAAAAGACTGAGTTCGTGCACCCAGTTGCTTCGAAGAGCGTATCATTCACTTACGTTGGTGATGCACAAAAGGTCCATAGCTGCAAGTGTCATTGACTGCATGACAGGGTGGGAGAGAACCTCTTCGGGCAGCTCCAAGCCAAACCCCGCAAGAGCGACGGTAGCCTGAGCACCGAAAGTTTCTCTTCGGAGTTCTAAATAGTCTACGACGGGTCGGACGCGCTTCGTCCTGCGGTCCTCTGCTTCTATAATCATGGATTTCATGTAGAGATCAAATCCCTCAATGAAGCGATTGATACAGGCCGAGCCCGGTACCGCAAGTGCGAGAGCCCGCTGCCAGAACCTGCGTAATATTGTTGATTTCTTTGCGCCTGTTATTTATAGCCATCACTCACTCCTGCATGAAGATCCCGAGCTTATCGCCTGATTTCCGCTTCTTGCACGGGTTACGCAGAACATCCATGACAGTATCACAGACTTGTGTAGCAATTTCGGGCTCGGCAACGTCGTTGTACTCGTCGATAACGAAGTAGGCATTGGCGAGATCACAGCCCACACGGCAGAAGGCTAAAGATTCTTGTCAGCGACACTGCATGGACCGGTACTATCACCGGGAGCGTACCCCGGCTCTCTAAAGGGAATACGAGACACCCGAGAAGGCCTGGGTGATAATTAGTAACATATCAACGTTAAAAGTTTGCTCAACCTGTGAGGCACGCACCGAACAGAGAGGCATCGAAGGACTTCTGGGCCTTCATATTGAAGAGGTGGTGGCCTTTAACCCACTCGGCAGACTCGGCATCGACGCTCCCATAATCTGGGTGTACCAGTCGCTCATAGGGCCATTCCGCCAAGAAGTCGGGCAACAAGAAGGAGTCAGGCTTGTGGGCGTTGGATACAGTGGTCTGAACCATACTGATAGAGGAATTTAATCTTTAGCCGGAGGAGAGCGAATAGGAGGATCGGGGCGTTTTTTTTTATCCAGAGCCTTGAAGCTTTTATACTGTGGCAGACCCCAACATCCGCAACGAGATATTTAGGGATGTGATGGCACTTTTCGACCTCAGAATTTTCGTTATCCACGTATAACATAGTAGATAAATCGATGCATGCAGAAACACAACAGGTACGAGGGGCCGGAGACGTATTGGGTATATCCAGAAGTCGGATAATGAACATCGGTGACAGCAAGAACGCTGTGATCTGTTGATCCGGTTCGGTTAGTTACCTTGCTTCTCGGGTTTCAGGAGTCTGTCAAACATTGACATTGCATGCATCCACGCATGGTTTGAGCCTCTCGTTCAAGCTTACGAGGGATAAGATCTTCGTTCAGGTAAGTCACAAGTCTCTGCCCTCGGGGTACTGCCGAATCTGTCGATGGCCATCCACAGAGACGTTGGCACCCAGGCGTTTCCAACAACTCAACGGTTGACCATATTCCTGCACCGAGGTTTAGGTTCATGCACACGCCAACGTTGGCATCCAATCCCGGATGTAGTTAATTCTGCAAGTGAACCTTCTATTTATGCCTTCATTCCACGTCACAGACCTTCACCAGGGCAAGGAAAGTGGGTTTATGAATCTCCCGGGAATGACAAGCGATTACAGCCGATTCTTTGTTCTCGGACAATTTCGCCTAGATAGCGTACGTTATACTTCTCGCCTGAGGCTGTGGAGCTGATAGGAAGGTGCCAGTCAGGAGGAAGCACCTAACCCTGCTTAATTTCGGGCAAAATCGTCATGTCGATGCCCACGTTTTCTCAACACTAAATTTCTTACGTTTATATTTGATTGGTTCTTCAAAGTCCACAGATCTACCTCCATTTTATTCCGCGAGGACACTGACAGAAGATGACTGTTAGGAAATCCCGAAAGCCGGGAGCAAACAAATAGTCGCCCCGCGGCCAGCCGCCGCACTGCCTTCCGCTTCTAGCGCCAGCAATATGCACAACGGGTCAACGACTGTCCTTCGCCCTTGCGAGAATATCTCGTTCCCAATCGTGCGGGGCTGATGGGCGTCAAGTGCACACCACCGCATTATCTGCAATTTCTCTCCGGGTGGACAGAGTTCCGGAATCCCCATGAAGGTGTAGCACAGATCGTTGATCAGCCCTAGGTCTCCCATAGGGTAAGATTCTCTGTCTCCCATGAAAAACGTGAGTGTATGCCTGTCAATCATACTGCGCTTTTCACGCACACACGGATCGGCCACTGGGTTGGTTTGCGGATATGCAGTCCACTCTGCCATACCCCATACCTGTCGCAACTATGTATAACCCTCACGAACAGTCGGATCTTCCTGGGAAAAAATTGGTCTACAGGTGATTTTGCATTGGGGAAATTTTGCTGGAAGGGCCGCTACTAGCTCTGCAACTTAAACATTATGACGGGTGTTCAATAGCAATCCTTATGGGGTATGCATATCCTAATACTTTGGTCAAACTTCCCAGAGTGCTATATTTCGAGACAAATGGTCTCTCGGTACCAAATAACAGACAAGGGCGTGTTCGCCCATTGTCGGTTATCCGGGCCCTGAACACTTTCCGGACCCAATGACACAAACACAGGTCCGCAAGGGCGGATCTACTTAACGTCCTTGAGGCCGCTGGCAATGCCAGAGCCTCCTTTTGTCCATTAGGTACTCAGCCCGCGTCTATCGCAGAGTTATGTGAGACCTGCCTCCCTATTGGTCAGGCGCCCCAGGCTTATGCTTAAATCACCACCGGCTTTCGTAGACCTGCTGGTACCGAGAGGCCAGTCCTGTCGCAGACTTTCGCAGGGTAAGCCTAGGCGTTTCTTTTCTCCTGCTGCAAAGCTGAAGCAAGGGAGCGACCGGACGAAATTCCTCCAAATACTGGTCTGACAACTCACTGAGAAGTACCCACGTATCTTAACCTCCACGAGGTGCGGAAATTTCTTCTTGCACTGTTAAGGGTCTAGTTTGAGGAGCTTTTCCTGGCTTTAAGAGCTCGGAGACCGAGGTTACAACTTTGAGGGGGGACGCTGTCGTCGACGGTCTTAACAAATGCGAAAGTGAACATACTCGATGCGCTGTGATTGAGACTACCAGCAACAAGTTTCAATCCATCCCTCCGGAGTGTCATATCAATGCTGCAGGACCTTCTCACCTCGTGAACATTATAGGTTTAAAACTCACTCTTCCTGTATTCCGTGAGGCTGGCAGAGACGTTGAGAGATACATACCCTATAAACGGCTTCCGGAATGGTTCATTCGTAGCATAACATATGTACCGTGCTTACGCCCGTCTGAAGAGTTTTCGAGTAGCCGGTTGACCACTGAGCAGGGTTTTCTTGAATATTCAGGCAACTATGGTAACAGGTATACTACATATGGCCGAGTGCAAGGACCTGCTGAAGAATTACTGTCTGTCTTGACCTTAGGCTCGGGGGCAATGAAAAACAGGTCTGGAAGGCCTGCATCAAGCCTTAGCTCGCCCCGGTGTACGTCCTCCTTATACAACAAGTCTTTCCAGAACATTCTTCCTCTTGAACATCTAACCACCTTCCGCGTCTCCTATCGTTCCACCACACCTGTGAATCCTTGGTTTACTCTCAGTTTCTCCTGACATGGAGCCTCAACGCCGGAGATTGCCGCATCGCTGTTTGGCCGAAGAATCCGTTATCAAACAATGTGGTCTCTCAGTCTTCGACCAGTTTGCAGCGATGTCGACAAGCTCATCAAATGCACAAAGGCCCATCGTATTCATGGACATACATATAGGCGAAACGCCCGCCGGCAGAATGAAGTTTGAACTGTTCAGTGATATTGTACCGAAGTGCGTTCACTCTTGATTACCTCTGAACAATTCTTTGCTGATTAGCAGGATAGAACCGCAGAAAACTTTCGACAGCTATGCACCGGAGAATACAGGTTCGTTTACCATCTGGGCGGTACAATACGACACCATTTGTATTGAGCGTGATTGGATAAGGGTAAATTCTCGCCCCCAAGGCTATAAAAACGCGACCTTTCATAGGTATAAACCCATCCTACCGTTCCGGGAAGCCTGAAGAGAACTTCTTAACGATATCTTTCACAGAGTGTGCGCTCCCCTCCTTTATCAAAGGTTCGCCGTGCTTGCTTACAATGGCCATCATCAGCGTCCCAAATTTCATGTGTCAAGGTAACCCACCCCCAAACTTGTTGACCTTATGGCCCATAATGACACCCGAACGAAGGTGGTGACTTCATCAAAGGCGACGGGACGGGTACATTCTCAATATACGGAGAAAAGTTTCCGGTTTGTCGCCCTACTGCGCCCACTGTGGAGCACACTCCCAATTTTTTCTAGGATGAGAACTTCATTGAGAAGCACACTGGCCCGGGACTTCTGTCGATGGTAAGCAACTAATTAACATTGCTTATCACTCCTACTCCGATTACTTACTGGCCTCTAGGCCAATTCAGGTCCAAACACGAACGGCTGCCAGGCACGTTCCAACAACCATCTACATCAGGTTCTCCCTTGACGCAGTAACCACAGTTCTTCATCACAACCGCGAAGTGCGATTTCTTGGACGGAAAGCACGTTGTCTTTGGGAGGGTCATTGATGGGATGTTGACGCTACGCAAGATTGAGAATGTCCCGACAGGCCCGAACAACCGCCCCAAGCTTGTAGTGAAAATTGTTGGTAAGCGATTTTCGTTGGCATTGGGCTCGGTACTGGCTAATTTTCTCCAGAATGCGGCGAAATGTAGCTATTAGGAAGTCTATCTTGTTCCAATTTTTGTCTTGTTCTTCTCCAGGAACCAAGGCGTCGAGACCCTCTGTACCACCGCAACTTATGCCAATAATATTACGAGTTGTCTTTCGCTCTCGAGCCCGGTTGCATTCTCGAATAGTATCATGCCCAGTGCCAATACCATGTAAGATTCCCTCTTTCTATTATGCAAGACTAGGGCGTAATGGGACCTTTTGTCCTTCCTTTGTCTTCTACTGAATATGGTCAAATCTGTCATGTTCTAAACCACAATGCTCTTTATTGATGACTCAAGTTTAGTGCGAACACAGTAATCTATTGTGTTTTGTCTCAATGCTACCTTGGGTTATTGAGCTATTCGCCTTCAACGGCTCTATTCCCTTCATAGTCTCAGTCTAAGCTAAATAGTAAGGCAAGGGATGGTAGAAGGGTACGGAACAACGTCCAGCCAAGTTGGCACTTCCAACGTATAACTCTGCGTTCCCCCGCTGGTTTGCACAATTAGAGGCCTGTAACTCCGTCGGACAAATTTGTTTCGAAACGCGGGTGGAATCTGGGATACAATGTCAGCGGAACAGGCGAAGCTGACTATTACGTTTTCAATTAACCGTTCCAAAGATAATTCAAAGGTTTGAAATATCGGACTGGAGGACAACATGTTCAATCGAGGGATCTGTTGAAACTGGAAGCAGAGCAGAGAAGTGACTGTTGAAGAATCTAAGGGGCATATCGACTGATGAAAGCGAAAAATGTACTGAGGAGTCGGCACGCCCGGAATTCGCTAAGTCCTTCCTCAGGCCACGTGAGGTTGGTGACAATTGACGTTTCTAATATTCACGCTGACTATTAGTGTAACCTGTTCCTCTGTTGGTGGCGGACGTACCTGTGGTACGGGAATGTACAATGTTCAGGCATTCTAATAGTTCCCCCCGAAGGGTGTCCAGACAGCTCGAGTAGATACCAACTCTTTCGACCGTTGAGGGTCCTGCATGAACTCCAGAATGACGCGCGATAGAATCCAATATCCGGGCGACCAGATGCATTCAATGAAAGTTGTAGAACTGAGTGAAGAGTGCTGCAAGCCTTCCAAAGCTGCGGTTCTGTGAGAGCGAGGATGTTAGCAAATTCGATGGCCCAACTAGCTCGGAGACCTCCAAGAAGCTGTATATGGGGGGTGGCAAGCTTTTGAGAAGCAAGACGTTCTGGATCGTGGGAAGAATTTTGGAAGAGGGATCTGACGCATGATGAGGGTGTAGAATAAGTCAAGTTCTGCCAAGGGATGGTCCGAGCTGGCTTTTCCCCCACGTGTTGCAAGTTAAAGGACAGCGTGAAATTGGTCAATGGGTCCAAAGGAATTGTGTTTGCCAATAAAACGAATGACCATTGCCGGGTAGATGAACAAGCCTGCTGAGAGACAGATGCGGGTTGCGATATCCTATTCGGATGGCCAAGATGGCGGTAGGCCGTGCTGCTCTATATCCTGCGTAATTCATCTGACAGATGGCGCCAGATTCTGTGGTCTAATTGGCGAGATAATTGCGAGTTCTATATGGAGGGATAATGGGCACATACGACCTGACGTAAACGACGCCACAATATGTGGTTCTGGGCGGCTGAGGAGAACCCATTGGAAAGGGGTGGTTTCTTCCCGAACAGAGGTTGCGATAATTTCAATGATATAGTACTGTGCTAATCCCTATGCATTCATCGCGGCCATCGATGATGATCACCTTCTCCTCGACATCCTCTCCTTGTGATCGAAGCTCACGCAGAGGTTTAACGAAAAAACTCCTGGAACCGCCGCTTTATAGACTTCTTGACGAGGTTTGGGTCTTTCCCTATATCACGATCGAGGATGTTGCTATATGAGTCGAATTTCCTGGAGATTTGATACGAAATGGAGGTGAATAGGAGGTTCGAATCGCACCATTCATTGAGCCCGGAAGAGAGGAATGTGGCTCCGAGTTTGTTTTGCGGAACCAAGAATTCCGTGCACGATTGCGCCACAGCCGAGCTGCACCCACAGGAGGTGTCTGCCTTGGTGCATGGTGCCAATCCCCCAGCCTTTAATTTCGTCAATGGAATTCTGGTGGGTACCAGGATGGCATTCAGGCAGTAGGTGTCGAGCGAAGGAATCATGGAATGCTTCCAGAGTGGATGCTTCGAGGAGTATTTTGAGACCTTCACAGGTTTGTATATCGGCGATAGTCGGTAGAGACATGTCGGGAGGAATGAAACAACTTGTCAGCACCCCTTCCGTCTACCGTTACCTGTGAATTGTGGATGTTGAGCGCCGAATCCTGAGCATCTACTCGCAGACTCCCATCCCAAATGCCTGCTAGCCCGCAACCATTAAAGAACAGGTTCTCGAAGGCGAAATAGTTGGGGTCTTGATTCTGATGTTCTGATTTGAGGCTTCTGAGATACGCAGTATCTCGGCGCAGTATTCTCAAAGATTGTTATTTGCCGGAAAGACTAGCCTTGATAAGACTGCGTCGACAGGGAACGCAGTGACAAAAATATTGGTGGAGACCGTTTAATTTCGATTCGCGGATGTGGTTTCAGTGAAGTTCACCGTTTGACACCTAGGCGAAAGCAGGCCTTCGGGAGTTATCGGACCTTCCCCAGCACGATATGATGAATGTTCTGCTAGATTCATAAAAACCATTCGAGCAAAACGATGATGTACATCCAAGAATCACCAACAACAACAACGGCCTATCCTACATGATGACATAAACATAGACAAATACTTCAAAGCTTCGAGATACAAAACAGTTTTACGAAAATACACATAGGAAGAATATCACCAACATTTCGACATTTCAAAAGCAAGAGGCCCTTATGCTCCAGCACCGGTGACCAGCTTACACCCTTTAGCGAACTTGTTGAGTAGCAGGGACGCCCTTGGGAATGGGAGCGTGTGGGACAGGGGCATGAGGGAACTTGAGCTTGAGGCCTATACGCGCCGAGGTATATCAGTTTCGACTGTGACACAACCAGAAGAGGGGGGATTAAAAGAAGAAGGCGTACCGAGGTCTTCGGCCAACAAGTCCGCACCCTTCTCGCCGACGAGGAGTGCAGAGGAGTAGGTATTCGTGCCCAAGTTTTCCTAAAGAATCCGTCATATGAGTTACGGGTTTTGTTCTTGAAGAAAGAAGGGAAAGAGACGTACGGGGCAGATACTCAAGTCAACACACTTCAAGTTCTGTGTGCCATAGACGTTGAGGCGGGCATCGACAACACCACCCTGCTCTCTTGGCTTCATAGCTGTTCAAACACCATGAGCCCGAGGCCACCCTAACTATGTAATCGAACAAACGTACCGCAAGTACCTAGACTGTGCCAGGTCGTCTCGACGTGATCTGTCCAAACGTGGTTCATAAGCGACACCAAATGTATGCATAAAGCAATGACGGACCAGAAATCCATTCATCGATAGCTTTGTCGTCCTCTGGAGTATACTTGATGTTCTCATGCACCTTGTTGGCGTCATACGGCTCACCAGGTTTGTGCCAGGTACCTAACAATCGTCATACTCATCAGCCATCACTCTCCTCTCACCTCAAAGGGCAAAAACGTACCCATATGAAGACCGACAGTGAAACCCTCAGGCATCAACTCCTTCGCAGTCTTCAAATCAATGTCCTGACACGCTGCAGGCGAGTCGGGGTGGAAGTGTGGGTGGTGAGACGTCAACTCGCCACGGAAGGCTGGGTACGGGCTCATGTCAGTTATTGATGCCACGAACTCGAAAATCGAGAGACGTACCATCCATGCGCCTGGCAACTTCACGAGTGACCTTATAACTCCACCTAATCGGGGCAAAGTCGGCCTTGTTGTTCATGAACCCGGAATCGAAGTACGGCTCCTGGTACGGGTTTTGCGATTGAATATGAATCTATAGATATCGTAAATCAGCACTGAAGCAGTTTCTCGTGAGGAGTCAAGCACGCACCTTGCCTCGGCTAGCTGGATACTCCAAATATTGGAACCTACAAGTAACGCGATCAACACCGTAGCCGAGACGTAAATAAGGCGAGGACGCACATAGTGATATACTTCCCAGGTGGCAACAACGTGTGGTCTGCATACGCGCCAGCTACGATCGAGCCAAACATCACTGGCTTGTCTGGTTTGTCCTTGAAGTACTTGTTCCAGAACTCGTTAAATTCAGGTCCCATCTCCTTCAACTCTGCCTCGGTCGGACGAATCTTGAATCCAGCATCGATGGCGTTGGAAGAGAGTCGGGCTTTCTCAGGGCTTACTTCCCATTCTTGGAAGAGCTGGATGTGGGCAGAGGACACCAATTGAGTCCTGGATCATTTTTGAAAGAAAAACGACACTGACCTCGCGTCGGACTTCGGGGACGCCACGGAGGAAGTCATCAAGCGTCGGAGACTCATTCGAGACGCGGTAGACTGTCCACCTGTCAATGACCACCCCTAAAACGCAGCCACAAATAGAATAACTTACTGGACAGCGTAGTATAATGGTCTTGATACTCCTCACTGTCACACAAGCCCCATCAACCTCTAAAACCACAAAACACAAAAACCAAAAAAAAAAGTAACTCACCCAACACCTGGCAAATCGCTAACAACCTTGATATCCAATTTCTTCAACAACTCCTTGTTCCCAACACCACTCCTTTCCAGAATCTGGGGCGTGCCCAATGTTCCGGAACTGAGCACAACGGACTTCCTCGCCTTTACGATCGTCTCACGCAGTTGTCCGCCATGTGCACGGTTACGCGCAGGGACATACGCGACACCGACGGCTTTGTTGCCTTCGAAGATGACACGGTTGACGCGAGCGTTCGTGCGTAGGTAGAGGTTGGATTGGACGTCCATGACACTGTGGACGTAAGCTGTTGGTTCAAAAGAGGAGTGCGGGGTAATTAATTAGTGGTATGCACGTGTGTATGAAAGGGGCGAGACAGACCTGTAGCGGCGTCACTACGCCTTCCGGTGTGCCTGTTGATGTACTTGGCCCAGATTTCGGAAGCGTGGCTAGTTGTCAAGTCTTGGATATCATCTAACGCGACGAGTGTAAATCAGTGTTTTATGGTGTTGTTAAGTAATGCGTACCGCTGAAGGGAATACCGAGAGCATCGGCAGCACGCAAGAAGTCTTGAGCGAGAGGGTTGACGCTTCCACCGTTGGAGATTGCAATGGGTCCATCATAGCCGTGGGTGTCGTTGTTGACGGGTTTCTGGTAGTTCTCAAGCTATTGCACACGCTAAAATTAGCTAGGAAGTTCTAAGGAGTAAGAGGGTCAAAAGGGGAACGTACACGTTTCATGAGAGGAAGAAGATCTAAGACACGGGAATATGAATTCTGTGCGATAGGGAGGAGAATAAGAACGTACCTTTGGCCGTCCAGCCGGGCTGCTTGAAGTCGTCTGTAAAGGCAGTTAGTCTGGGAAGGTCCAGAGGAGGAGTGGAGAGTTTTACCCCAGTCAGATGCAGAAGCCTGAAATGTATCGATGAGTTGAATGTTCGTTGTGGTGTAAACAAAAATGACGCTTACCCTAGTGTACATCTGGAAGTTGATACTGCAGACGAACGATTGTTAATTTCGCGCTGGACGTGAGAGGATTCAGGAACACCTTACCTGCTTCCACCACCTTTAAGTCGCAGGTGTAAGGATTAGAGGCGCAGATAGAAACTAAACAAGAGGATTTACGTACCAAGGATGTTGGCGCATCTAAGGTGGGGTTTAGTGCGAGGCATGCCGATTCTTTGGCAAAGTGCACTTACGGTACAATGGAACGCCTACCACGGAGGTGGGGGGACTTCATGGTGTCAACGTAGAACGTTGCCTTATCGTTGCTGGGTGGACGTATTCAATTGAAATTCAGAAAGATGCGACAGTGAGGTACGTACATTCCATCGCGTTGCATGTTCTTGACAAAGATGCCGGGCCTAAAAAAGATAGGTTAGATTGCGATAACACTCGAAGTGGAAGACTAGACTGACCTGTAGACCCAGGGGTCATCACGATTGTTCGCACCGCCTGAGTGCTGTTAGCCAAGAGATCTCTTGGCAGCGGAGGTGACTGACCTTCGATGAGCATGACCTTCAAGTTGGGGTCAGCGTACGCGAGACGGCCGGCGACGACACATCCTGTCAAACTTCCTTCAATAACTGGGGTGAACGAGACATAGTCTCCGGCATACCTGCGGGACCACCACCGCAGACAATAACATCAACTTCCTCAGGGTGACCCATAGTAAGATGTCAAATTCAGAGATTATGAACGAGGCGTTCAGAGACACAAACGGAACCTTTTGGGGGAGGTTAAAGAACGGGGGGAGAGCGATTCTACGCTGCTTAAATATCAATCAAGAGGACCCAAGAGCGAGGGAATAGGTCGACAATTGGAACAGCGAATTTTCCAAGGGACTCGGGGGCATTGTCAGGTGGTAGCAACCGTGGACAGGTCACCAGGATAGACGCTCCTTCTTGGAGAAAATCAGGCATACATGAGAATTGTGGCGGGGAGAACCAAGTGGTCGGAACTCGATGTCTGTGACGTATATAGAGAGATAAGCACTCGGCATTCAAATCTTTAGTGCGGCTGACTCAAGGAGAGACCCGCTGACGTCTGCGGAAGAAAGATCAATCTGACGAGAGGACGTGTGCGAAGGAGTCTTGGGTCCAAGCGTGACAATTGAGTTAAGTGGAAATGGGACTACGAGCGCCACTTTATTCCCCAAGCAGAAGACTAAAAGCGAGAGAACAAGAGTTTGATTGAAGAGAATACAGATGGGCAGTTGTTTCTCGGGCGAGTCGTGTCGGCAAATTCGGTGAATTCCTCGAGGAGTGAATACAACGAAGGGTATTGCTGAGGAACAGGAAGACTACGATTCGATGGGCGGGCAATGAACGCCTATGGGGTCTATCCGTGGATAAAGGAGTCGCACACATGACAATAAATGACCTGCGAAAAGAAGAAGGATAATGGTTTATGCAGGGCTTAGGAGTGTGTTGGTAGACGGAAAGGTATTGATATGGGTGTTGAATAGGGGTATGTGGGAAGATGTCGATGGAGTGGTGGGAGAGAGAAGAGCCGGACTTGGAGAAAACGAGAAGACTTGATGATAAATAGCCTCCTTCTCTAGACACGGACGCCATAGCGCAGGATATTCTTGACCTTGCTGCTCTCAGATGACCAGCCCCTCGTCATTTTCAAAATAGACATTATGTAATTCTCATTTGTTATTTCCCACGGTTCATCGCTCCCCCCATTCAGTCGTGCCCAGCAATGTCGGTGATGGCAGCACTCAGGCCATCCTCCTGCTGCCGGCGACGGGTTGATACCCCCCACAGCGTAAAACTGCGTAATACACCAAGAGTACACTTCAGGTCTTGGGACTGTGGTCGCTGCTACGGTTGAGAGTCGCACGTGGTGCTACCATATCCAGAGCGGCGAATACATGACGCACTCCCAAGTTGGAGGCGGAATCTGCTCAGCACAGACAACCAATAGGCAATGGCAGAGCACAAACCACTGCCAGCTCTTCCAGCCACTCACAACCTCTTTACTCTCTCCATAGATGCCCGTGCTCACCGCGCACGCCTCATCCGCCATATCCTTTCCGAAGTCGCTGACCCCGTAATCCAGAGCAGACTCGAGGGCTGGGCCCGCACCATTGAAGAGGCCTTGGATGAGCTTAGCAGTTGTATTGGTCGTGGAGGCTGGCTGGCAGGTATTCGCAGACGAAGAGAATCACAACTCCTGGCCAGGCTAGACACATTGCTTGCAGAGCGGACGGTTCAGCCAGAGCCCAGGAAGGACCCGTCAAAAGAGAACAGGCTCCAACCCTCTGCCAGTCCAAACCAACCTCCACCGCCGTCGCTCGCATTCCCGTCGGTGGACGATACACAGTCCAACCCCACCCGGGGCCGAGAGGTCCTCCAACAGTTACGCGCACACCTGTCCCGCCACAACCAGCCCACTTCCGAAGCGCAGCAGTTTCACTTTCTGCTTTGTCTTGCGCCCTGTACGACTCGTGTACACTTTCCAGCAGAGGATCATGCATTCGATATCACCCCAGGCAACGTTAGCTGTACATTTATCTCATCCAAATTCTCCCTGCCATCGGATGTGGACCACATCGAAACCGCTGTGCTCTATGGAATGAAAGAGTGGGATGGTCAGTTCTACATCTCCCTTCTCTCCCCTAAGCTTATTCTCTCATATCTCCAATAGACTCTCCCAGTCTTCGCATCGTCGGCGGCACATTCTCACTCAAAGGCGTCGACACACACTCCCAATATCAGGCCCTGGCGCAAGTCCTCCGAATCTCAGTTTATATTCACCTTTCTCTCCTTCTCGAGCAACACTTCCTCGCAGATTCACATGTCCCCATTAAATTCCCCCGCCCCCAGTTCTCCTTCCCATCCTCTCTCACTCCATCCGAGAATGGCTTTGGGTCACCCTCCGGAGCTACAGAAGGCTTCAAGGATAAACCCCCGTCCTCGTCCTCCCGCAGTCCATTTTTACCTCCTGGGATCCTATCATTCTTCTCAAGAAGAAAAGGGCCCTCTCACCGATCCCAGACCGTTAACCAGACTGGTAGCCGGGGCTCTTTGGATCTGATTTCGAATGCTTCCGAACTGGTCCAAGATGAGCCTGCTACTTCAAGATCGCCGAGAAGGTCGATCGATGACTCTGGTGGCACCGGTGTCTCACGGTTAAGAAGGTTTTCATTCATGGGAGGACACGAGAGAAGACCCTCATTGAAACGGGCTCCTCCGAACGTGAAGGATACACACGTGCATGAACATGGACACCCGGAATCAACAGATGGACCTTTTACGGCTGCGCTGAAACGGGTTGAACGTTCGAGGAGTCTACTGTCGACTTCTTTTGGCGTTACGTTCTTCCCGCCTTCATTGCTCGTCGATCTTGCTGAGAAGGAAGCGAAGACTCCGAACCGCCGGTTGAAGGGTGATGAGAAAACCGCGCTTGCGGGTATCCTGGGGTGGACGGGGAAGGATGCAGCTGGAAGGGGGATGTCTGGTGTACCTGGCTTCGTTCGTCAACAAGAGTTTTCGTTCCTTCAATCACTCCATGTTCCGGCCTCCCAACTTCCACCGTCATCGCCGACTCCGACTCATTCAGGTGCAAACTCTGATCCACAACCCTCATTTTCATCCTCGGCTCTCACTGCGTACACGCTCTACCCAAGTGCCTCAACCCGTTGTTGTGGTCGTCCTCAGTGGCTTACGTACCGATATTTCTCGCCTAATCCAACCGAGGACCAACGTTTGGGTGAAGCGATACTCGAACTCCTATCTACTGCGGATCTGCCGTGTGCTACACCTGGTTGTACGTTTAAAATCGGAGAACATGAAAGGAGAATCGTGCATGGTGGGTTTCGTATTACGATCAAGATACGGGATGCAGAGGGGTTTGATTTGAAGGAGAAAGAAAGGCAGAACATAGATATGTGGGAGAGTTGTAGGATTTGTGAGAAGGAGACCGAAAAGTCTGTGATGACGAATGGGACGTAGTATGTACTCTTTCTTCCGCTCTGACTTTGCGTATCCTGACAACGGACTACGTATATAGCTTATTCTCTTACGCCAAGTTTCTTGAGCTTTTAACCTACTCCTCATCAATATATGTGTTATCGCCTTCACTCTGTGAACACACAACGCCATCACCACCACCTCCGAATCCGAGCCAACATCCACCTTCATCCTCGTCAAGTACATCGCCACCGGCCTCTCATCCAACCACGCAGCCACACCCTCATGTTCCAGAATCAAGACTAAATATAATCCGGCACTTCAGTGTCCAAAATGCGACAGTCTCGTTCTCACTGTCGATTGTGGATGATATATTCGAGTTACGAGTGCCAAGGCTACAAATCAATGGGGGATCCGAGTTGGAACGAGAACGCGGGGAAAGAATGGAGAAGATAGGTTCCTCCGCCGATCACCATCCTAATGATACTACCAAGGGAAAGGAAGGGGGGACGAACACTGGGGGTATTTATGTCGATGCAGCAGAGGAAGGCAAGAAGGTTCTCCGACGTGAGATTAAGCGATGGTGGGAGGGCATCACGGATCATATGGACAAGCTCGTGAGTTTTTGTTCCTGTACTCTTTTTTCACGTGAACTCATCTCCTGAATTAACACACCTTGTTCTTCTTAACCCACTGCGGTTGTTTATAGGAACGCTTACTTGCAAGTGACACAAGTAATTCTTCGAGCTTTAAAAAATTGCCGAGGTTGCCATCTGTTGATGATGCGTATGATGACTTGCATCTTGCTGTCGGAGAGGAAGATACTGGGGAGGAGGAAGATGCCACGAGAACTCCGCGAGCAGTACCTCTGAAGGAGCTGCCGTCCTTGGGACCAGGAGTGCCGCCAAACACACCAGAGTCGAAGGTATCTGCTAGTGCTGGAGACGAGGAAGACGTGACCAAGACGCCTACGCGGTCAAGAATTGGTGGCTCAAGCCAGTTAGGTGTTCATCGTGCGGACGAAGATGAAGAGAAGACACCAACGAGAGAGGAGGCAAAGGAACCATCGATTATTACTACCAGCGCGGATGATGTCTCGCAAGAGATTGCGGGTACTACTTCCCTCGTTTCTGTATCCACCTCGACATCTACCGTATCAACACCGACACCAACCCCTTCAATTCTCACATCATCCACGTCTGAAGAAAGGGACCCCCTTGAACTCCTGAAAAATCTTCGGCAGACATTCCAACGCGCTGAACACGACTTATATGTACAGCTCTCACGTACGCCCGAAAACATGCTTAACGATGTCCGGAGAGCATTTACGTCTACCGCGAAAGGTGCGCAGAAGCGGTTGGGCGCGTGGCAGAGAAAACATCTGGCTGGGGTGGTCAACGGTAAAGTACGTGTGGATGAAGAAGTGTTGAAGGAGTTGGGGGTGAAGGATGTGAAGGAGTTGTTGATGAGTGAGGGTTTGGTGAAATGTGCCGAGCCAGAGTGGTGGGCGAGCGGGTGTCACGTCGTCCCTGGGAGTAGTGTGATTGTGAGGGAGGACGATTTGGGGAGTATTATTGCTTTCACACTGAGGTATGTATCTGCAAATTTGCGTTTCTATTACCTATTGAAATTCGACTTTGTTTGCTGTAGTTCTCCGGATTATCATCGTGAGCTTGCCAACCTCGCCGTGACTCGCACAGCACCTTCGACGCCACCACCTCCGCCGACACCTCCCCCTCCTCCATCACGGAACCATTCTGCAGGAGCTTCATCCTTCTTCACGACTACCACAGGCAAACTCTTCGGCACATCGACCAACCCCCAGCCAGACCCAGACCGAGATGATGTAGTTTGGCACGAACCTGAACCCTACTCCGCTGTCATATCCCGTAAAGAACACCCCCGAGACCAAGTATCCATTCTCTCCATTCGTGAAGTTCTACGACACAAGTCCATCGATTCGTCGACGGGACTTCCTCTATCCGGCACGGGGAAAACGAGCAGTAGTAACAACGATTCACAGCAGACAAGTTTAGCGCTTGCGTCCGTGTATGCCAAGCCGGATGTGAAGGTATCAATGCAGGCTGCTGGCGGAGAGGTTAGCGTGGCTGGTGCTGGAACTAGACAAAGACAGGGACAGGGGCAAGTTGCGGATGTGGTAGAAAGCGCAGGCAAGATTTTGCATGAAATTGAGGCTGTTGTTACTGGTGAGGGTGGGAGTAGTGGATCGAGACCAGATACTGCCCAGTCGCGCAGGACGCATACAGGAAGTGGTAGTGGAGACCACACTAGATTCGAAGGAACGGACGCGATGAAGCGTGGAAATGTGACGTTAGACTCACATGCGCCATGGCCCACGTCGCCGGGTTCGGACTACATGACTATGTCAACGTCAAGTTTTGTCGATACGCATATAAGGAGGGGAACTGCCGAGTCGATCTTGTCGCTTGGGAGTGAGGCGACTGTGTCGAGGAGGCTGGAGAGGGCGCCTACACCTCCCCCCAAAGATCGGGAGGATAGGACAGAGGGAACGAAGAAAGAGCCTGCAACCTCCCCGACGAAAGATTTACCAAGTACCCCGTGCGGGCCGGTGATTCATCAACCCACGCCCTCTTCATCGTCGTTTGCAAACACGATCTCGAACAGTTTGAACATGGCCATGCGTTTTGTCCTGAACCAACCTGACCACAAATCTCCTTCTGTGAATCCACCACCGCCTGTACCGAAGAAGAAACCACACCACAATCTACTCCTCGTCGACTTGAACAACATCGATGAACGTCCGCATATCAAGTACGACTGGACGATTGGGAAGAGACTAAAGTTTAGCTGTACGGTGTATTATGCGCGGCAGTTTGATTTGTTGAGGAAGCGATGCGGGATTGACGACACATTTCTGAAGAGTTTGGAGAGAAGTGTGAATTGGACTGCAGTTGGCGGGAAGAGCAGGTCGAATTTCTGGAAGACTCTCGACGAGAGATTTATTATCAAGACGCTGGTGAATGCATGGAATGTTGCTGATCTGTGAGTTATATACCTCTTCTTGTACTCGGCGGTATCGATGTGATTGCGATTATGTAGGCAGGTGCTCATCGAGTTGGCACCGTCCTATTTCCGGTATATGGAATCGACGGCAAGCAAGGCTACGATTCTGGCGAAACTGATCGGGTTTTACACTATTGAAATTCGTAATTTGGAAACGGGCACTGTACAGTCCAAGGCGGACCTGCTGGTGATGGAGAACCTTTTCTATAATCGCAAGATCAACAAGACGTTCGATTTGAAGGGGATTCAGGGGAGGAAAGTCAAGGCAAAACAAAACAGGTCGGAGGGGTCCAAGACGTTGTTTGATAACGAGTGGATTGAGGGTGGGTGTTTCTGCCTGTATATGACGAACGAATTGATATATGGTTGTTTACAGGCCAACAACGGACGTTGATGCTACTTCAACCACACTCAAAACGCATCCTGAGAGAGGCGATACGGAGTGATGCGGACTTTTTGGCGAGAAGCAATATTATGGATTACTCGTACGTCGCATTTCTTAGAGGTGTCTCGGTGCTCTCCACTTATCTTTTGAATCAGACTTTTGCTTGGTATCGATGAGGAGAAGAAGCAGATTGCTTGTGGACTCGTTGACACGATAGGTAAAGCACAAGTATTCTAAATGCTCATGTTCCCCATACTGACCGATGTGTCTAGGCAGTTACACGTTCGCCAAGACACTAGAATACAAGGCGAAGCATAATCTACAGTCTGGGAAAAATGTTACTGTCGTTCCGCCGGCAGAATATCAGGAGCGCTTTGTCAATGCTCTGGAGGACTACTTCCTTGCGTGCCCTGGTATGTTACCAATGCTTTCCAAGCGAGCTAGGGGAGCTGACAGTGTTTGGCTTTAGACAAGTGGTCGAAACCTCTAGATGAATCCAAGATTGTCAGCGATCCTTTCTTACTTCCCAGTGTGCTGTAAAGGTAGATTATTGTTATCACACTTATAAACGCGGAAAGGGGCTTAATTTGTGCTATTATTCCCGTTGTAAATCATTAATGAATGTGGGCAATAACGCGTGTAATGCAAATCCGTGAATTAGTCCACACGATCAATGCGGGTTGTTCCCTGCTTTTCTCCCATGTCCCCTTCCTGAGCAGGCCCTCGTCTTCTTTGTCCATTTCAGAAGATATTATACATAAGTGCACTTGGTGGATGTTGACATCCCGCTATCCCCCCCCGCTGGAGCGGGATATTTAACTTTGTTAGGGTGTGACCGTCTGCAAGTGTAGCGGGCTCGTCCTTGAATCTTGGCCACGAGGGAGATTAGGGGGCAAGTAAGACTCGTTCTGAGTCCTTGACATTGCCAGTGTAGATCTATGCGAGGCATCATCCCTGGCGAAGTCGATGTCAGATCCAATGATGACTGTGGAGGACTGATGATCGTGGTCGTGAGTCTTTTTCAGAGTTGCGGAATACACGACAAGCCATGGATGCAGTCAATACAGACGACACGAGTGTGAGCATTGGACGGTAGACAACAGGGACAGAGGGATATGACGGTCATTCCGAAGATGATGCTATGTCATCATGTTCCTCGACGTTTTTAGGTTGCAACTGAATTTCGCAACTTACAAACAGTACTGCTGGCCGCCCTGAAGCAAATGCTTGGGACAGGTAAGGGAGAGCTTTTCCAGAGATAAACATACTCCAGTCGGGTTCATCTTGAGCAAAGTCTTGCCATTCATCAAGTCCACTCACAAAATGGTGGCACCTAACATTTTCGTCGCCTTTTCTTTCGGACGTCGCAGCAAAACTGCAATATCACTGACACCCTTTTTGTTCCAGGTTACCACCAAACTTAATCAACCAATATTTAAGAGCGCCTTGAGAGCATGTTGATCCGGCTCGCGAAACAGGTCCGACCGACAATACGAACAAAAGGAAGATGAAGGAAATGTACCGGCATGGTGCAGGAGTGAGTGGTAACGTGTTGCGGAGTTTTGCCACGATCATGAAAGAAGATAAACTTTTGAACGGAGCCAGTGTTTACGGGTTTGCACTGGCCACTGGCCTGGCCATAGACTCGCAAGTTCAGCGCCTTCAGTTGATATGACGATGGAGACAAGGTTACACTTGTAGACCGCTAGACCCACATCTGAGCACAGTCCCAGTTTACCAAGTCATAGTCGAGTTTCCAGCACTCAAAAGGTGCAATTATTAGGTAGGATACCTACCATCCCTACACTCACTCATCATCCATCCATCCCAACGGGACAAATCCAACAAAAACTGATATGTTATATACGCCTGGTATAATTAACCATAACAACGCACATCCAAAAAGCAAATACGAATTATCAAAAATGCAAAAAAAGACCCTACTAACACACATTCGGTCGCCAGACCATTATTAAAGGCACGAATCAAAATCCAAAACACCATCTTCCCACCAAGCAGAGGATGGGAAAAAAACAAAAGGAGGACGTAGGTGGTGCATCAGGAGTCAAAAGTCGGCGGCATGAACGACACGAAATCAAGACACATCGTGAAACAGAAACAGAACCGTATAAAAAGAGCAGGGAGCAAACAAAAAAATCAAGAAAGGTATAGGGATGGATATATATACGCATATATAGGTATAAAAAAAAATCTTTTTCACCGTCATCACTCGCCAATAATAATATCAGAGAAAAGAAGGAAAGAAAAAGCAGTGTACACGGGAGGGAGGAGGATAGAGATCGAGAATTAAAAAACGAGAGGAAACCAGCAACCAAGTCTGGCAACAACGGAAGTCGCATCTCAAACGACACTCACAGCTCAAGCAGTTCCGCCATACGGGTCCTCATCATCCCCAATCTCATACCTGGCACCACCATACTGCCCCACCACAACACTGCCCTTCTTCCCATGACCATACGCCCGCCCATTCCCAGTATTGGTAGGACTAACAACTCCTCCCGTAGAGCTAAACAGAGGTCTCACAGTCCCACCACCCGTATTCATAGGCGACATGGGTAACTGCGACGTGGCCATCGGCGGTGACATAGGAGTGGGCACCATCCTCGGGGACATGGGGGACGAAACAGCAGCAGCAGGCATAGGATAACTGATAGGCGCGCCGGAACCCGTCTTCTTCCTCTCGGCGTACGCACGGAGCATCTCATCAGGTGACATAACACTCGCCGGCATGGGCATAGATGCCATAATAGGAGACATCATTCTCGGTGGGGGTGATGCGGGGGAAGTTGGAGCGTGGGACTGAGTGTGGGCTGGGGGAGGTGTGGGGAGAAGGAAATCTTCGCCTTGGTCCGTGCGCATCACTTTTACAAAAATACAACGGGATTAACGTATGCCCCAGGGGAGAGAAAAAAAAACGGGTTACGTACTGCTGAGAGCAGGCAAGACGTCATCGATATCATCCTTCTTTTGAGGAGACGCATTTGAAACACTACGGGCACGCGAACCTGCGGCGATACGAGCACGAATATCCTCAGGAGTGAGCGTGAGTGGGCCTTGGGTCTGTGTGGGGCTGAGAGCGCCATCTTCGGTCGAAGAGGCATCGTCACCAGTGGAGGAAGCAGGACCAGGAGCAATAACGGCATTAGGAGGAAGAGAGGGAACAGGAGGGATATAGTCATTATGGAAGGCTCTCGTACGACGGGACTCGCTCGAAGGTCGCGGGTCGTTGGCAAATGAGACCCGAGATTGGCGAACGGTGTCAGCAAAGGACACTCTGGAAACACGCTCGCCAGAAAGAGCAGAAGGGTTACGAAGTCCCACACCTGTCCTCATCTGTGTCATCTGTCTGGTACCAACACCAGCTTGGTTGTTACCGTCATCTGACACAAACGTCGATGAAGGGCGGATACCACCGAAGGAAAACGATGAGGAGCGGTTGCCAGAGACAGCGATAGAGTTCCGGATGGCGGCGTTTGCGCCGGCGGCAGTAACGGATTTCCAGTCGGTGGAGATGGTGGACATACGTTTGTCGACGGCGATGCTGAAACGTTGGCTCTTTTGCGAGGCTTTCTTGCGTTGCCACCTAATGTATGCTACGACACAGCCGATGATGAAGAGGAGAGGAAGGAGGACAGCAGCAGCAGTTTTGCCGCGATTCATTCCATGGCTACTTTGCTCGATTTTCTGTTCCATATCGATGACAGGACTGGAAGTGATGGAGGTATCTGCAGCGGGAGGGATTTGGCCGGATTGAGGTTTGGTGTAAGTGGCGGTAAAGACGGGACCAGCAGGGAGTTCTGAGAGGAAAGGGGCTTGGCCAGTTGGGACGATACCGAGCTGGAGATTGATTGAAGCAGTCGAATTCCACCAACGAGGCATGAGGTCAACAGTGACAGAGCCAGAGGCAAATTCTACATTTTCCCAGACTGCGACACGCGAGTGTTCAGCTGTCGGGGCGTAAAGATAGATGTCAGCCTTGTTGGTGTTGAGGCAAGTGTTGTCCCATTTGATTTCGAGAGGCTTCAGAGCATCGACAACCTGCTGGTTGGTTGGGGCCTGGTAGAACCCACCAGTCTTGCAAGCTGGGTTTGGTTAGCAACGAGATAACCCGGGAGCCAGAAGACTGGGCAACGTACTTGAATTTGGGGTTGCACGTCGGGAATGTTTGTGAGGGCGAGCGTGGCCGACACGGAAGGTAGCGAAGCCCATGTAAGGATAAAGAACGGGAGGGTAAAGGAGGGGAATGGCGTCGTCACCTGAGGCTTGGCTGACTCTGAGTGGGACAAAGGAGACTTGAAACAAAAATCACACACAACCGTGCGACTTTGATTTCTTTCACACGCTTGTTCTAATGTTACATCAAGTTACAGGTACAAATACATCAGACATATCATCACAGATACCCGAGGAGCCCTCTGCTTCGGTGCCGATGCCTCCGGTGCCTCCGACCACTTGAGCCCGAAACGATCACCGTCGGCGGCATGCCATATCCTCCATATCCTCCATACCCTCCATATCCCCCATATCCCCCGTAGCCATACGGCGATGCATAGCTCGCTCCCGACACAACGATCGGTTGCTGGTATGCGGGTGCCCCCATCACAGGGTAATAGTGTTGCGTGGGCACACCCATCATGGGTGGTTCATAATGATACGAACGATGCGATCGTGTAACTGGTACACCCGCTGAAGGAAGAATGACGCTTCCGGATGAAGATGGGTAACTCGCAGCATAAAACGACATTGTGGTACGACCAGTCAAGTGCGGATGAGATGTAAGTTGAGAAGTAGGGGTGTAAGAAGGTCGTAAAGGGTCGTGAGGTGTCTGTCGTAAAGAAGTGGTTGTAAAGTGTGGGGCTGCAACAGTTGGGTGTGTGGTTTGGATCGAACAGGCCAGCTGTTTGACGGTAAAGCTTCATTTCACCTGGTCCTAAGCCCTTATATACGCCATCCGGTACATGGTGTATCCATTTACATAGCCCTTCTGTCGTCATGGATTTCATGCAAACCGTTCCTCACGTGTTGCGCAGAGCACCGCCCAAAATATCTGTTTCCATGTATAGTAGTGCTGTAATGGAACATACTAACAGCTAGTAACGATTCCGTGGAGATAGGATAAATGCAGAGAGGTATTGCGCAGATGACCCAGGCAATTTGGCATGATATCTCTATCTGGAGGGTAATGAATCAAAAACAGTGGCATTTAGCTTTCCGGCTGCTTTCCGACACACATCGTGTACTCATGTCGCGGGGATGTTCCTGTCCTATGATGGGAGCGATCAAAATCCCGATGAC
Organism: Podaxis carcinomalis; assembly: GCA_018524395.1. Classification (NCBI taxonomy): domain Eukaryota; kingdom Fungi; phylum Basidiomycota; class Agaricomycetes; order Agaricales; family Agaricaceae; genus Podaxis; species Podaxis carcinomalis. The sequence continues at coordinate 66,788 of JAEUWJ010000663.1, forward strand.
AATCACTACTTAACGGATCAAGTGGACAATCGCTAAGCGCGCGCAAACAACACTACAGTATTCAGTAAGTATCAGATACAAAGGGAAACATAAAGGGAGCTTACCTCAGTCACTTGAATAGCATACAAGAACTGAGGAAAGCATACATGAGAAGGCTCTATATATATGTGAATATGTGTCTAGGCAATATGTCTAAGAAAGTATGCTGTGTCTATGTGTGTCAAGGAACACACGTCCAACCGTGTCGGATGGTCAATGCACCACTGCTAGCCATTGTGGATCCATTGTCCATGTCACTAGGTATTCAGCACGTGTTCACCAAGTCCAAGGGCACAAGTGAAGTGCTTGACTTTAGGAGAAGGAAGCGCCTTGGTGAACACGTCTGCAACCATCTTGTCGGTTGGGCAATTCTTTTCTTCTTCTATTATCCATCAAATAAAATGATATCGAATGTCGATGTGTTTAGTTCGGGCATGATACTGGTGGTCTTTTGCGAGTGCAATGGTGGACTGATTGTCAGAAAAGAGTGTCGTGGTAGGGATTTGGTTTACAAAGATTTCTGAGATGAGTGAGCAAAGCCATAGAGCCTCTTTTGTGGCGCAGGTGGCACCGACATATTCTGATTCGGTAGTGGAAAAGGTTACAAGCTCCTGTTTCTTGGCACTCCAAGAAACAGCACCGCCGTTGATCATGAATGCATACCCGGAGGTAGCATGTCAATCTTCAGCCATGTTGCTGTTGGCATCTGTAAAACCTTCAAGCTCTTTGCTCTTCCCTCCATAGGTGAGCCGTATATCATGGGTCCCTTTTAGATAGCGAAAGACATGCTTGACGGCCTCCCAGTGAGCGTCACCAGCATATTTGGTGAATCTCGGCAGGACTTGCACAGCGTACATGAGTGTATCAACTGCCTCCTGGTAGGGTATCTTGGCCATATGTGCGATCTCAGCCATTGATTTGGGTGACTGATCATATGTGAGGTGTACTGATGGATCCTTGGGGATACTAAGGGGCTTCAGCTTGTCGAGCCCAAAGCAGCGGAGAGATGCGTCAATATAGGATTTTTGGACAGTGAGATCCATGCCTTGGACCCTGTCCCTTTTTACTTCTATGCCCAACAACCAATGGATCTCTCCCAGATCTGTAATCTCTACCTCCCCTGAGATTCCCTTCTTTGCCCATAGGATGAGGTCTATTGAGGTGGTGGCGAGTGTGCAGTCATCGACGTGGACCATGATGACAATTAGGTTGGATTCGACGACCTTGAAGAATGCACATGATGACATCCTACTCACTTTGCTGAATTGGCCCGGTTTCTTCGGCTATCCATTGACTGGGCACAACTACTGGGCTTCGGAGGGACAAAAAGGCGGTGAGGATTGGGGATAGGGATAGCCTTTTACCACGCATTTTAAGGTGGGTTTCAGTGAAAGAAATCCGCCTTGGTTTGTGCTCCAGATCGTTCGCTCAGCACACTTAGGCACACAGCTACTATAGGTTGGAAGTGACAATGACCGTGCATCCTGCTCTCCGCTCCTCGACACATGGGTAAGCCCTTGCTGAAATTGAAAGTAAAATAGGTTTAACCCTAGTAAAGCAGGTGTCAAGTAGCGGAGTCGACACGTGGCTTGGTTGACCAATCATGACTCATTAATCATTAATTCCCCTCGATACTATCGACGCACCTCGGTTCGGATGGCACCCCGGTTCGGATGGTCACCTCAGT
>JAEUWJ010000593.1:0-15267 GCA_018524395.1 Podaxis carcinomalis
AGACCAATACAGAGTTCAGAGAAGCACTCTGTTAGAATTGATCTTAATCCGAGTGGAGGCGAGAGAGAAAAGCAGGTTGAAACTGGGCCATCCAAGCCCAGTATAGAACATACGGAATACTGGAGTGATCGAGTGGCACTCCAACAGATGCGGAATGAAGATGTTCGACTATACGGAAGGTCGAAAATACCAGACCAAGGCATCCAGTTCATAGGAACAACCCCTGTAGATGGGGATGTCTTGGATGATAATGACCTAAGATGAGGAGCCTTGCATCCTCGATGATCATCATTACCACCACCCACAGCTCATGCAGCTGACTAAGAGGAGCAGCCCCAGCCACTCCTCCAGTATACCCCCCAACAGTACCACGACCATTGACCGGTCGTGGAAATCACCAAGAGGAAGGATCCGACAAAGGGGAGGAATTATACCAACCCCCTGAAAGACCAAGGCGAGGATATTCCCTCGTTAGAGATGTACCACCAACCTTTGGGTCCCCAGGCATTGCGAACACCATTCGCAACCACACATGACTAATGCATGATCAGTTGAGTGCAACAATCCGAGAGTACCTCTCGCAACCATTTGAATTCCCAGAGGGGTACAGACCCGGAAACAGGAAACCCCCAACCAAGAAGGGCCTGGAGCCCTACAGTGGAAGCCCGAGGTTTAGTGACCTCGAAAACTTTGTATCCGCACTCTGCCTAGACCTTGCATTAAAAGGTCTAGGTGGAATGGACCATGCAAGGGACAGGCTGTGCCTGTATACCCTACCTTACCACCTAGCTGGAGCGGCCAAACGAATGATCGTTCAGCACGTTATAAATGTTAATCGAACAAAGTTCAATTGGACTTTCGAGGAAGTGATCCTCGCCCTGTACGATCGCTTCATGCTACCTACATCAATGCACGAAGCGAGAGAAGGACTCAAACGAGTCCGTTACAACCCTTGCATTGGAGTACAAGGATACTATGACTCCATCATGGACAATGCACAGTGCATGACTGTGCATCCCGATGATTATACCCTCATCGAGTTATTCCTGGAAGGAATACCTGAGGACATGAGGACAGACCTGCTGTTTCATCGAGGTCTGTCCCCTGAAGTGAACTCGTTAGACAAGTTCCTCGCCTACACGGTCTCATACGAAAGCCGATGGAAACTGATGTCATACTACCGTCAGGCTCTTTGTCCGAATAGCAGGGAAGTAGATCCCCTGATGCATAATAATCGCCCAGTACCGATTTGAGAGCAATCTAGATCTTGAACAGTGTTCGTACCCAAGAAGGTAGCACATGGGCGAAAGCAAATGCACTTTCGAGAGTTACAGCAACTCTCACACGATTCAAAGAACAAAACAGCTCGAACAGATTATAAGTCGAGCAACCACCAAGGTGCGAGGCGGCCCAGTAAACCACAGGATCACAATGCCGATAAACCCACCAATGCCATAAAATGTTATTGCTGTGGCAGTAACCATTATGCCAGCTCAGACAAGTGCCCTTTGAAGGGCAAACCCTCACAGATCCAAGCAGCTCATACAGTGATACCTGATGACAGAGTATCACACACAGGAGAAGAAGATGAAGATCAGGCAGAAGATGACCAGCCTGATTATGAAGAAGAGGAGGACGATGTTGACGAAGATCATGCGTCAACACAAGCCTCAGAAGATGGATATGCTGAAGTAACCATCATTGAATCTGAATATGGATCCGATAGCGAGGACATGAACTTCCTCGCAAGTATCGACAATACTCCCGCAGAGAGCGAAATAAATGTGCTCACTGATTACCCTGAGGAAGATGAGCCTCGAAATCAACGGGTTTGAAGAGTCACTCTTCAAACCAATAAAGGAAAGATATTACGCCCTCAGATTGCTCCTTGCGAGAAGCAATGTCTCGCATCGTATATCAGTGTTAATGGCATCGAAGCCTGGACGCTCTGGGACTCAGGGAGTACGACCTCCAGAATGACCCCCGCCTTTGCTCAAGTTGCTGCCGTTAAAGTCAGCGAATTAGAAGATCCGCACACACTCCAACTGGGCACAGTTGGTAGTAGATCCACTGTGAAGTATGGCACGACCGCTGAATTAACAGTCGGGCCTATAAAAACTTCATCGTACCTTGACATAGCGAACTTCAATTGCTATGACATGATAATCGGAACCCCCTTTATGCATTGACATAAAGTGAAGCTCGATTTCGAGAATCGAGCAGTGATCATTGATGGAGTCAGCATTCCAGCTACTGACACCGTTGGTAATTCAGATATGCAGCTCCGTCGCCATTGTCTGACCGATAAACATCAGTCAAGATGACTATATGGAGGCAAAGAGCCCACCACAGATCGAGTGACGGTAGAGGACATCACTGAAGCAAGTGGAATACACACCAGGGAAAAACTCCCCCACAATTACCCCCATGTCCTCGAGGAGATCCCCTCGAGGATAAGAAATGAAGACCACGGGGAGAAACTTCCCCATCCACGATACGTGAGTGAACCTAAATTTCACCCTATCATCTCGGTTGAAGGCGAGTTACTAGCTTGTCAAAAGAGAGGACCACCAGCCCACAAACGGCTCATCGAAACACTGGTCATCAAGGCTATGTACGACTGGTACTATGACCCACGGATGCCTGATGAATGGAATGCCATGGTATCAGGTGTCTGGTCAATGAAGTGACCCGCAGACAGACACCCACCGTCTGCAGGATATACTCCAAGCAGTGTGGACGATATTGTCCACACAGAAGAATTCACAAGGATAAGATATCCCGAGCAGTCTCTCAGGGACTATATCCAAAGTATGACAGTCGTCTGTCTACCTATGGAAGACGACTGCATAAAACGAATCGAGGACACACGTGCTCGATTCAAAACAAAGAAACCACCCGATAATTCGGGTGACCAGAACCAGCACAAGATACCACAGATTAAGCAGTGGTTGATGCACGACTACCATGATATGATGCAAGGAACACCATCTCGCCTACCCCCATTCCAAGAGGTGAATCATGAGATTCACCTTATCAAGGAGAACAAGCGATATAACTATTGCTTGCCCAGATGTCCACAGTCCTTACAGGAGGAGTTCCACACAAAACTCAACTGTTACATAGATGCGGGGTGGTGGGAACCCCACAATGTCATGCAAGCAGCCCCTTTGCTATGCATCCCCAAGAAGGATGGGCAACTGCATACAGTCGTTGATGCAAAGGAGCGAAATGATAACATGGTAAAGGATGTAACTCCTTTACCTGATCAAGAAGTAATCCAAGAAGACGTGGCTAGAGTGAGGTATCACTCTAAGATTGATCTAGCCGACACATACAAACAGGTTAGGGTTCGACCCGAGGATGTGGAGAAGACAGCCTTCTCCACCATTGCGGGAACATACGTTAGTAACATCATGCAGCAAGGGGATGTTACGGACCCCATTTCTCGTCCGTTAAGCTTTCGAAGTTCGCATCCTTAACAGGGGACTGTAACGCCCCTGCCATGTTCCAAAGATTGATGATGGCTATTTTTAGAGATGTCATCGGCATATTCGTCCATGTATATCTGGACGATATATTTATATTTTCTAATTCTGTGGAGGAACACAAGCAGCATCTACGGCTTGTATTAGACCAACTCCGCCAACAACAGCTCTATGTCAAAGAGTCGAAGGTAGAACTGTATGCAGACCAAGTGGACTGTCTCGGTCATATAATAGACAATAACGGTATCCACCCCGATACCGATAAACTATCCCGAATCCGCGAGTGGAGAACCCCTTGCAACTATAATGACATGCAGAAATTTGTCGGACTCGTTAACTATGTGTCCAACTTTCTGCTGGATATAACTGTGTATACTGGCCCATTAATGGCCATAACGCAGAACGGAACACCATTCCACTGGCGACCGTTACATCAGAGATACTTCGATATGATCAAACGCATCTGTTGTAAAACGCCCGTGATCCAACTGATAGATCTGAAGAATGGAGAACCCATATGGGTTATCTGTGATGCTTCAAAAACCGGTGTCGGAGCCATGTATGGACAAGGCCCCAGCTGGGTGGACTGTCACCCAGCAGGATTCATGTCCGAGAAATTTTCTGCAGCACAGCAGAACTATGCTGTGCATGAACTCGGAATGTTGGCTATCCTCGAGGCACTACTGAAGTGGGAGGATAAGCTGGTGGGTTACTGAATCCACATCATCACCGATCATAAGGCACTTGAGTTTTTCAAAACTCAATCAAAATTGTCGAGCCGACAATGACGATGGCTCGACTATATGTCGAGGTTCAACTTTGACATAACATATGTCAAAGGAGAATGCAACAAGATCGCCGACTGTCTCTTGCAATACTACGAGAGTGATTGACCAGGGGAAGAGCACCCCAGTGGGGAATACGTACAGGCCGACTTTTGTATCGACCCCAAAGGGGACGACTTGCCAGCACCAAGAAGAGCAGAGATACAATGTCTGCAAGACTGACTGGCAGCTATAAACGACGAAGGAATCAGGCGAAGCGCCAGACTCCAAGAAAAGTGCAAACAACGAGATATTGAAGCTGAAGAGCTTAAGAGGCAGCCGCCCTCTGCACTGTAGAACCAGATACTGGCTGAGCAAAACGCTCAACACAAAAACGCAAAACCAAGGGAATAACCCTTGGTGAGTCACTCTCTGCAACTGGCAACTCCGCCAGTTTCACCATTGGGGACGACTTCATTGACAAAGTTGTCGCCGGATACAATACAGACTCATTAATGAGTATAGTCAAACAATCCCCAGAGAAGTACAGAGACTTCTCTGTGGATAACTGAGGAGTGATCATGAAGAAAACTCCCCTAGGAGACCAAGTTGTATGTATTCCAAATGACAGGCGACTCATAACCCAGGTACTAACGAAGGCCCACGAAATTGTGGGACATCTAGGTGATCAACGGATGGCAGAGTACATCCGCAGATGGTCTGCAGATGGTACTGGTGGCCATCGTTGGTAAAAGATTGCCACAAGTTCTGTGGAACTTGCGAAACGTGTGCTCAAACCAAGACATCAAACACAAAACCCAGTGGAGAGCTACACTCTCTACCGGTCCCTACCAAACCCTGGGACTCAATTGGGATGGACTTCGTCGGTCCATTCCCAGAATCCAGAGGCTTCAACTATCTCTGGGTAGTTATGTGCCGAATGACAAGCATGGTGCACTTAATACCAGTGCACACAAAAATGACAGCGTCGGAGCTGTCATGGGTTTACGTACGAGATATCATATGCTTACATGGTCTACCGAGCTTGATTGTGAGCGATCGAGACTCGAAATTCACATCCACCTGGTGGAGAGAACTCCACAAGGTATTAGGAGCGAAGCTCCTAATGTCAACTTCTTTTCACCCTCAAACGGATGGCCAGACCGAATGAATGAATTGCAACATTGGTCAGATCTTCTGTGCAATAGTATGCTATGACCAAACTAATTGGGTTGACAAAGCACCATTAACCAAGTTTGCAATCAACTCGAGCATCTCAGCTACCACGAAATACGCCCCATTCAAGTTGAATTACGGTTATATGCCATCCATGATCCAGGACGGCCGCAACGCTGAAACTGTCCACAAAGGGATAAAAACCTTTGCAGAAGCAGCACTGCTAAACTTAGCAGCTGCCCATGACGCAATAATAGAATCGCGGGTTTTCCAAACCCACAATGCCAACAAAAAACAAGGGCCAGAACCTCGTATCAAGAAAGGAGACTTAGTCTACCTTTCCACACAGAACCTCTCGTTACCAAAAGACAGAGCTCGAAAGCTCTGTCCAAAGTTTATAGGACCCTACAAGGTCCTAGAATCGAAGCCAGAGACTTCCAATTACAAATTGGAACTGCCTCCAGCGTTATTACGCCAGAAAATCCATCCGGTGTTTCACATAAACCTTCTGAGGCCATACCATGCCTCAGATGATACATTATTCCCAGAATGATCATGGCCCGAGCCATATGACTTCAGGTTTGATGACGAGCACGAATGGTTTGTCAAAGAGATCGTAGGCCATTGGTTCACCAACGATGGTAAAATCGAATTTCAGGTCTGGTGGAGTCTGGGAGACACCACTTTGGGAACCAATACAACACTGCGAAGAACTCACGGCATTGGATAGGTACCTGGAGCTGCAAGGGGTGTCGAAGGTTCAGCAACTTCAACTCCGATCACAGCCTACCAGAAATGGTAGGTACAAATCGGGTCGAAGAGATTAACTTCGACCCTGAGAATCCTACAATATATTACCAACGGCAACTTGCAAAAGTCGCCTCTTCTCTCCCTACAACCACCATCATGAACCCCCAGCACCCGCAACAACCACAACAACCAACCACCATGCCTCAGCAGAGCAGTGCAAGCGGCTCTGCACCATCAACATTCCAAGGACCCTGGACAGGTCCTGGGAGGGGGAGGGAGTCGATGGACACGACTTCAGACCCCATTCCAACATTTATGAGTCAGCCCAAGCATCAGCAAGGGCACCAAGACCCTCATCACGCCTTACTGTCAATGATACCAACGTCGACGTCTCAACACCCACAATTCGAACAATGGCCAAATCAACAATTTGGCCACCCTCCATTCAATCCATATCTGCAGGTTACCCGAACCCTGCATACTACCCTCTGCCACCGCTGATGCTCCATCATCCTATGACAATGCCTTATCATCCCTATCACGCATTGCCGCTGCCACCAACTGCACTTCAGTTGGCACACCACCACCACTACCCAACTGCACTGAGTGAATACACTCGGCAACTACCTCACCCTACGCCCTCGACAACGGCTGGGCTGTCAAGAGCCAAAGGCAAACAACATGCATCGGAGCAAGATTTGCTCCACCAACAATACGAGGAACAAAACTCGGGCCTTGTATCCCGATTACGCAAGGTCGGACTAAACGACCTCCTCATTGACATGATCGACCCATTCGACGAGTCGATCAATCAAGTTCTCAACGAGCTTGTTGAGATTATACAAAATAAAAATGCACACATCAGTGTCCTCGAAGGACGCCTCCGCCACCTCAATGATACACTCTCCGCTTTACAGCAATCGAGAGAGTACGAGCTCAAGGCCACGATTCATGCGTCTAAAAAGAGGACCTTGTCTGGTTCTCTAACACCTCCCAGTGGAGCCACTCTGGCTCCACTACAACAGCAACAACAACCCGCGTCGAGCTCATCAGCTCGACCTAAATCATATGCTTCAGCTGCGAGTAATGCAATGACTCGCACATCATCTACATCTTCCAAAGTGAGCACCGGTAGTGCTCGCTCATCATCCTCATCTTCAAAGGCAGGTACACAAACCAAGCAACCACCTGCCACCTCCAAGAAGGCGAGTGCTGGGAGCACTCTCCTAACCACAACCTCCTCCAAGACTAGTGCGCCTAGCACTAGTCAAGAACCAACACCTGTCAAAAAGTCGTCCAAGTGAAGGCGACAGGATTCACCTGTCAGGACGACTGATGAGTCGGTCGCCCAAGAACCAGACGTCGCGCTCATCTATGATGACGTCCCGATGGATGACACCCCACTCCTGCCGATGACTGCTTCTGAGCAGTCGTCGCGTATTGAAGAACTACTGCCGGGACCTAGAATTCCAGGTCCCACCTCCCCCACATGCAACTATGGACCACTCATTTTGGTCCATCTTCCCACCAAACTCGAGGACACCCCTCAAGTTGTCCCCAACTACCTCACACCTGAGGAAGTGACGCCTATGTCCTCCAGTGAGGAAGAAGACGTGGCCGAAGACTTCAAACCCAAGAAGGGTAAGAAGAAGGCCCCTCAATTGTTGACCTCTAGGTCAACATCTCGACCAATTATCCATGACCTGCCAGGTTGTAATGGCATTATTCCGTCCATGTGGGGACTATGGCAACACAGCGAAGTCTGTAGTCGCGAACGCAACAACAGCATGCAGAACATGTTATCGCGGCGAGTTCATTACTCGTGACGAACCAATACCATGTTTGCTGGTGCCACCACCACCATTGCCACAATGACGGAATACAAAGGCCGGGAGTTCGAAATCCCGGCCACTCATCCAGTTTATAAGGCAGCCCGTTGTGGACTGCCTATGACCCCCCACAAAGTAGAGAAGCTGCTCAAGCTTCTCAATAATCATCACGCCAAAGCCAAGCATCGAGCTGAGGCGCACCACCTCCTGACTGAGCTATACAAAATAGCTCAGCACGCGGAGGAAGAGCACTATGATGATGCAATGATCTTCCTGTTGCGCCATAGTGGCTTCCGCCTGGACACTCACCTGTTTGGAATAACCACTGAAATAAGGGAAGAGCACCAACTGTTGCGAGCGTACAAACAAGCTCGCATCTCAAACCCCAAAAACCGGACCCAGGGCATGGGTTTCACCCAGCCCACAGGAGCCAGCCTCTTCAATATTGACCATCTTGGTCGATATCTTCTTACTCATAGTCGCCCGGGGTCCAACAACCCCATCAATGGTATCTTGTTCGAGCATAGACAGCTTGTACACCATCGAACCACTTTTGGGTATGGCCTAGCTCGCTTCTTTGGGCCACCCGAACGTGGTCCTAACCGCGCAGGCCAGGTGAGATTCACCCGGCTTTTTGCTGTCCTAGTCGCATCACCATGACTTTATAGAGAGTATATCGAGCATTGGAACACTCGGCATCCTGAACGCCCCTTTGTCCCTCAACCGGGACCAACATGTTACTTCCAATCACTTGACATTGATGATAGTCAAGTGCCAAACATGAACCTCAACACCGTTGCTGATGTTCTCATCCACAATGGAGTCGACCCATCCTGGGTTGACCATGCTTACCTTTTTGGGATCCATTACTTGGATCAATCCTATACTGGTGAACCTAGTCACCAGTCCATGTACCATGACTGGGATGACGAACATATCCATCATCTCGACCTATATGGACCACCTCCGGCCATCAAGAGATGGGACAGATGGTTCTACCCCAACAATCACAACCTTCTCAGGTTGTATTTCTTCGAACAACGAGAATTCCTTCGCACCAGGAAGGAAATGCAAGAAGACCCCGGCTGGCTAAAGGCCGGGGGCCCTACTCACTTCCGTCTTCTAAGTAAGCGGGAGTACCCTCCACACCTGCTCAAGCCCCCGACCACACCTGCGGTTGATGGGCCCAGCAACTTGACTCCACCCATCGCATCTAGTGAGGCTCAGGTTGAGGATCACCCCTTGACTGAAGCCCAACCTATGGAGGTCGATCGCCCCTCCATTCTCCATCCTGAAAGCGAGTTATCACCCACTGACACCTCTGATGACGATATTGCATCGTCAAACAGCTCCACACCCAGGGCTGGGGGAATTTCATTACCCCCTGCCTAACTTCCTATCGATGACAGGGGAGCGACCTAGTCGCTCCGCCATGTAACTACCCTTGTCAAGTCTCACAACTTGATCCCACTCGTACCCTCTTCCAGGCATCACTGCCTGGCCCCTACCACAGTCAAGTCTCACGACTCGACTTCCTTCACACCTGGCCGAGGGACTTTACCCCTTCAGCCTCACCACTTATTAAAAACTGTGTCCGAGTGACCTAGTCGTCTTGGCCATATACCCTATACCCTAAAACTGAGCATCTTATTTGTCTCGGACCTATACCCTATCATACACGACTATTTATTAATCCTCTCCTCTCTCACACCAAGAGACCATGAGACGGTCTGGAGGGGGGGTGTGTAAGGGCACACCCTTACACTTAATTCGAAAATCAATTAACCCAAGTCGTTGTGTTATATTTTGGTATCAGTCTTGTTTACCCATCACTCCATCACATGTGTTATGACCTTTGTTATGCACTCAGGTTGCAACTAAGGCAAAGGCTTGAGGATGAGCAAAGGGAAAAGAACTAGTTGGTAAAGCATAAGGAACACAGGTGCTCTACCTAGGGTTTATATATGTATAGAAGGCAAACTAAGAATAGATGAAACAGATGATGAGTAATGCTATGAGTCATGATGAGTAAGTGGGTGAGTCAGAATGGAGTCATCAAGGGGCTGACACAACATATGAAACACTATGCTAAGTCAGCATGTCTAAATATAGGTGAAACCATTGAGACCATAACAACATGTTTGTATCTACTGTTTATTAGGGCACATCAGTTGTTGGTGACAACCGACCTTTGCTTGTGCCACGTAGTCTCCCAATAAACGGGTTTGAACTATTTGGCGTGAGCGTGAGGTCTTCTAACCGTAAAGCCTAAAGCTTTACAGAAGTATCAAAGATCAGTTTCTTGATCATTTGGCTGTGGTACTTTACTTACCTAGAACAAATGTGATGGTCCTTCCCTCCCAAGGTTCAAGAGCCATAAGCACATTCTTACCCAATCTGTGGTAGCAGTGAGCATGAAGGTGCTCAGGATGAGGATGGAGACTGCCACTTCCATAGGCCTTGACAACAGCATACTTTCCTTCAGTGGGTTTGATGATCATAGGAGGGGTGCCAACAAAGGGCATGATGTGGACCACTCCACTGTGGATGCAGTCTCCAGGTTTGGGATGTGCTACTTTGATAGGGGAAAGACCAAGGGCATGGTAGAAGGAATTTGATCTTTCTAATGCTTTTTTCTCTTTGATACATTGGCTGCAGGGGCGGCGACCAGTTTGTGATTTGCTGAGTCCAGATACATGGAAGGTACTGTGGTCTCTGAAAGAGACAGGGGGTTGAATACAGAAGATGAGGGATGTGCCAGAAAGAAGGGGGGATGCCTCGTTTTCCCATCTAAACCACTGCTTGGATTGAAGGACACCAACGCCTGCATTGGTCTCAAGGGGAACAAGGTAATCAGGTTCCTCAGTTGTCTCAAATGTGATCTCATAGTCAGTGAAGTGACCATAGTAAAGGAAAGAGGAAATGACTTCAATGATGCGTTGGCCATCACAATAGACATAGCCCTTGACCTTGACAATTTTGCCTTCAGGAGCATTGACGACAGAGACAATATGAGCTTCGGATTTACAAACATCCCCAACTTTGAAAGGGGTAGCACCCTTGACCATGTGAAAACCATTTGAGAGGTGGACAAGCTTAAGCAAGTTGCCATCGATGCTTGCAGGGAAGATGGATTTCATGATGGCCTAGAACAGATCATTAGAAAAAAGCTGACTGAAAGTTATTGTGTTCAGCTTACCTGCCAGCTGGTGACGATAGCAAAGTCCATGGGGGCTTGTGCAGTATCGTTTCTTACAGTCTTGAATGACTCCCCTTGATTCCCAACAACAGCACAGAACTCCTCAACTTCCTCTGTGGTGATCCTAACTTCTGGGCCAATAAACATCTCCTTGATGTCGAGCCTGGGTAACACCTCATTGTTGCTGTACCACAACTTCCAATAGAGCTGCTTGATACGCTCATTACAACCAGCATCGATTTTGTGAATGGGCATGTAACCCTGAGAAGGCTTGTATTGGAATTGGAGGTTGAGGGGAAGTGTGACCTTGCAATGCTCCTCAAAGATGGTGATGTTAATGAGATGAGTCGAGGAGTTGTACTTGATCTCAACAGCCTTAAACCCAGGAATGTGAGATCCATAGGAGTGAGCAGCATCATAGATGGTGACAGAGACAACGACTCGTTGACTGGAGTGAGGAGCAAGGGGATGGATGGTGTAGGTGACACCTGGGCAAGAGTTGTCCAGCTCCTTTGTATTGAACTATGCACAGTAAATGTATCAGGTGGGTTGTTGATGCTGGAGTGGAAATACAAGGTCTTGTGGTGGCAACCAGAGCAACGATTTCAGTGTGACAGTGACAGTAGAGTTTCATAACATGACAGATCAAATAGCAAAGATAATTGACGAACATTAAATGATGATGATACTAGGTGATTCAAAGGAGTAGTGTATAGCAAGCTTATGACTCGAAGCTAGAGAGTTGGAGGAACTAAAGAATCCATGAAGCCCATTACATCTTCTGGTACTTGACTCTCCTCTGTCATGAGTTCTGTTAAGTGTGCATATTCCTCATCCCGGCTTAGTCCTGCTGTAAAGTTGAGTTCATATCCATGGTTATATGAGTACTTGAGCATCTGTAAAGCTTCCATTAGCTCAGGAGCAATACAGTTTCGTCAAAATGTCATTGTTTCCTTTGCAGATGAGAATATTCTCTCACAGGGCACAGCTGAGCCTTGGATCGAAATGTTACGGACTTCACTTTCTGTCCATTAAACTCTCGGAACCTTGGTTACAACCCGGGTTCCGTGGATCCTATTCAGTTTAACCTCATCTCCATCTCTGTCAGGCAGCTCCCCTCTGGTAGGGCTGTGCTCCATTCCATTCTCCTCTATCATTCCTTCCAATCAGAATTCCTGTCCAAGTTTCATTCCTCTTTCTGTTTATCTCAAGTGTGAGAAGAAAGATGGTAGGATACCGGGAGTGGTTCTCCTATAGGCTATAAATAAGGGATATCATCTTAGATGTGTTGAAAGTGGGCTTACCTGCCAGAATGTGAGACTACTTGTTGACAGATGGGGATCAGCGAAATAAGCATCTGCCTCAGTATGCAAGTTGTAACTCTCGGAAGTTGATAGGGAAAGACTACAGAGACCAAGGATGAGATTTGGATCTTCACTGAGATTGAAATTGTTGTCTGTTGCTGAGGCTGGAGAATTTGGCCCTTGAGTACCAGGTTCGGTGAGATCACAATATCGTGAGAGCTGGAGAATTTAACTTAGACTCTATCACAATATAAATTCAAGAGAACAAACATACATGAGCAATAAAAAGTTCTCAGACTTCTTCAACTTGCCCCAGCATGTTTTCTCGAAACCAATTTAACTTCATAACTGGATTTATTACTAATCAGATGTGAGCAATAACAGCCTCAGTCAAATTTTGAATCATAAGTCTTACATATTGCCAATGTATATGCAGGCACCAAATTCAGTCGATCTTGATACTGTTGCAACTTTTCAATACCAGCCTGGATTGTTTCATAATAACGACTCCTCAGCAGTCGTTCTTGGAGCTCCTGCCACCTTAAGATCATTGTGTTGAATGCAGGCATTGCTCCACATAGTGTTGGAGTTTTCTCAGCAGAGAGGACCTGTTGAAAAGCATGTGGAACCTAAGCAAGGCAAAAATGAGTCAACTGTTAGATGCTTATTATCCCAATCAAAAAGCCCTCATGATGTACAGCAAGAATTTGTGCATAATGTTTCAAAGCAACCCAGTCCTGTGGCTGAAGGCGGTATCATCTCAAGTCAGATGCAAGGGTGAGATATCAGTCAATAGCCTACATGAAAAATAAATTATAATTCAAAGATTTGGAGTTCAGCTATCCAAGCTCACCTGCTGGAGCTTCAGTGCTCATATAATCATAAGATAGGTGGAGGACCACCAAGTATCTACATCTCGAATGAGTTCTCGCTCTTGTAGCTCTAGACGTCGACATGTTTCAGCAAATGCATCACGTCATAGAGACGATGGTCGGATCTGTTCACCAATATCAGGACTCATCACACTATAAGTCAGCATGAAGTCATACTTACTGCATGAATAGCTGAATGAAGTATCATGATAATGTCATGGTCTTGTTGCACAAAGCCTGGAGTGGCAGCTGGTACATAGTCACTAGCAGTCGTGCTTGCCCATCTGAGGTCAGTGGCCTTCAATATCACAGCTTGGCAGGCAAGATTAATGATATGTGGAAAGCACCTACACCAGACCATAATCCTTGAGACGATGTAATGTAAAACAGGAGTAGTTGTCTCACTGTATACAATTTTCAGCTGCATCAAATCCAGGAACCCCTTGGCTAGTGAGCTCATCAGCAAGGGAAGTAACACAGGTATCGTTATTCGAGGCATTATCGAGAGTGATCCATCCAATGTCACATATATCAGGTACCTGAGATTATTCAAATATAATTGTATACCACTCACCTTCTGTGATATCTCAAGACGATTGAGTAGATAGACAAGCATTTGGGCCAGGTGCTCACTGGTATGTCGACCAGGAATACGGTGGAAACCAATCAGATATGATCGGAGCTGGAGAGTGATGCGAGAGCCACCAGGACCACTGACTTCTGCCATGTCAACACGATGAGCAGTAACAGCCATAAACGGGGAGAGATTTTCATCAGACCATAAATCCATGGTTAATGAAATTCTTCCACCAGGGTGCTGATATCACATTAGTTGATCAGTTTATCAATAAAGAAACCAATGAAATCATACTTTCATCTCATTCTGAAGTTCAATGAGGTGTTGTTTGAAGTTGGATACAATACAGGTGTGAAGGAGCATGCAATGAGGAATATCTGAGGCCTGGAGGTCACTGCATAAGCAGAAGAAGTGATCGGAAGTTCTTGTTCTCGAGGATGTTCATTGCCTGTTTGGATGTCAATATAAAATTCCGTTTGCCTTGAATTCATAGTACGTACCTGATCATCAGACACTACAAACTTGATAATGGCTGTGATGAAGTTTCTGTTGTGAAGGACTGATGAGCTTGGCTATCCGAACCACCTCAATGGATTGACCACACTGTCGTCGATAATCGGTAACGACAGCCCGGGCTTCCTCACCATTGATAGTTAGCTTCTTCTCATCACACCGTTTAACCCATTCCTCGAGATGGTACTTGTAGAGGTGCCGTCGGAGAATATTCATTCCTGTGGATCCAGAGTACTTGAGTATTGTAAAGTCAGGATTGTCTGCAGCTTGCATCCTAGGTGTGATATATTATTAATTGAGTATCTTAGTCATCAGATAAGAACATGCACTCACACATGATACAAACACACTCCTTTGTTTGTGGATCAGAGCGGAAGAATGTCCAAACATCGTCGGCTTTCACTACCTTCCGTGTGGGTCACCATTGTGGGGGCAAGTCAGGCTCTGGGTTGTCATCATCATCATCAGACATCTCATCAATCAACGCAAGACCTTGACAAATTGTCGCAGCAGTTGAGGGGGAGTCAATAGTTGGTGGAAGGTGGTTATGGACAGGTGTAGTCATTACATTGAAGGGACATGGGGTTTGGACAAAAATAGCTTGAGCGTGCATGAGTGTTTGGGTAGCCTGGTCTGGAAAGTGAATGTGAATAAAGGGATCACATGCAGTATTGGATCCCAGTCCTGGAGTGCCGAAGTCTGGTTGATACACCGGCATATGTACAGTGGTGACACTCAATGCTGGTACTATAGGACTCTGACCATGGGAGGGATGAGTCAATCCTACAGGTGTCC
>JAEUWJ010000522.1:0-24667 GCA_018524395.1 Podaxis carcinomalis
GGAGATGAGGTTAAACTGAATAGGATCCATGGAACCCAGGTTGTAACCAAGGTTCTGAGAGCCTAATGGGCACATAGGGAAGTCCATAACATAAAGGAGTGGTCCTTCAGCAACTAAGTACTCAGAGTGCTCAACAGACTACAGAGCCCCTTGAGCAATTCTTCTCAAACTATGAAGGCTTTACTTATGATCTGTCAAGACCTGCCATGAATGAGCTCCACTGTTTGAGCCAGGTTCAAGGATGGGATGAAAATTCTCCCCAATAGGTACAGGCCAAGTCGAACTTCCGAGATGCCCTGATCCATCAGTTCAACTCGTCCTATGGTACAGACATGCACAACCTAAGTGGATGGCAGCCATGATGATACATATGGGCATTCACCCCCTTCCTGACACTGTTTCTGCATGCAAGAAGATATGTCATCAATGCTAATTTCAAACCAGCCATGCTGTTTCAAGAACTAAGCTACTTAGATTGTCAAGGGCTTGTTCATGAACCTTGTTGACTTGATAGATATATGAGGAGACCCAGCCAAATGCATCACTTTATTCAAGTTGGAGAAGGCACTGAGCAAATATACCAAGCGAACAGAAAAGATTTTTCCAAAAAATGAAGTGAAGGCCAGAGGGATACTTAGATTTCTTCTCCACCAAATCATGCAACCAAGCAACTGCAGGAGGTGATTAGATCTGTTGGTAGCTTACACCATGAAGCTGGCATGATGGTCATTATTTTGGTGTCATGCTTATATTACAGACCTGGATGTTGTGACTTCTATGTGGTTACATTGTTCTTACATAAATAAGTATGTAGCTAGTTCCTTGGTGAGCTCATCACAGCAGGAAACATTTCACCAGTTGTTAACCCAACACTGTATGTCACTCAGTTTAGACCCAACTGGAGAGAACTTCTAGCCCATGTGTAAATCCCTAGCTGAACACACCCTAGCTTTATGATCTGACAGCCTCATATAGATCCTCATCCAGGAGATAGCTTATGGAGCCCCTCAAGCTGTTCTTTTGGCAGTATACTTGGTTTTGGTATAAGACAAACAAGTCAGCTGAGGTGTGACTCCAATGACTTTGCAGAGAGGTGGGGTAGAAGAGGAATGATCCTAAGAGTGATGAAGCTTGGGAGGGGTACCTTACTGTCTTAGTGAGGTAGTTCAATAGCTCATTCTCAAGAGATGATGAAGACCTTACTGCTTGGCATGCATTACTCCAGCATATCAGAATCACCAACCCCCCAGCTACAGTTAAAGAGTACAAGGTGGAGTCAAATCCCATGTTGGCCAAATTGAGTCTGACTCTCAACCTTTAGCTCATCAATGGCAAATACATCAATCTCATTGACCTTATTAATGCCAGACACAATTCCAGCATCATCATTGTTCACTTCCCAACAGAATCTGCACTCAGTGCATATACACAAGAGAAAGGGAAATACTTTCCTCAAGGCCATCTTGAAGCAGGGAACCTGCTTAAATATCTTCTCTGCCATATTTTGAATTCTGATCCCAATAGATGGGACCCTACTCAAGTCCATGACCAACAAGAAAAGAAAAGGCACCATTGATAAATGTACCTTTGTATGTTAGTCTTCCCTGATATCCACTGGACATTTCCTATATTTTAGGTCAGTGGAGAGTATGCCAAAGCCTACCTGCAATGTCCCTCAATGCAAGAGCAAGCTAAAAAAGAAAAAGAAATCAAAGGAAGGAATGGGAGAAGAGGCAGTAAAGACAACAGGAAAGAAGAGACCAGGTCCCCTCCAGGGGTTCTTCACTCAGCACTGAGGATTTGAGTATAATCCTCACAAGCTGGCTTCAACTCAACTTGACAGACTCATGAAAGCTCAGGGCTGGAGCAAAGACAATCCTGAGTATGTCAAGGCTAGGAAGAAATACCTTACAGCACTCATGAAGGAGTTTAACATCTCATACAGGAAGGATGTGGAAGATCTGGCAGTTTGGCATGGGCTACTGATATGTTTTAGACTCATGGACCTTCTGGACAATGTCAAAAAATACAAGGAGGTGAACAGAAGGGTGCTTGCATAGTCAAACTGGCACTGAATTGAACATTCCACAGGTCATTAAGGGGAAATATGTCAACCTTGTTGACCTTGTTGATGCCAGACATGATCCAACCCAACAGATTACATTCTTTATCACAAAGAAGGCATTGAGCAAGTACACACTTTCAGAGTACAAGGTATTCTGGAGAAATCACCCAGATGCAGGAGGTCTGCTCAAATACCTCCTTCAAAATATCATCTCTCCTTGCACCAACACTTGGGACTCTCAGGCTTCTGCTAGCCATAGACAAATGAAGAGAGTGAGTCAATGAAAAGCTCCAGGCAGATACATTCCTTTCATAGTCAGGCTCCTTCCATTACAAGGAGTCACTTTGTTCTATGCAGCTTGGTTTAGTACTGAGAGCCTGGCATATGTAGCTTAGTGGAAGGTATTGGCTAGTAACCAGTCACAGGAAAGAGAAGTATGGCACATGTGTGGGACAGTATAAACTATTCAAGCCAAAGATAACAACACTGTCTCTTACCCCAATTTCTCACTGGGCATGAAAAGACACAGATATACAGGCACCTGTAACAATCCCAGCATTGTATTGGCATATACAAGGGCATGTCATAGCCACTAATATTCCAAATCTGCTGTGTTGTTTCAGGAGGTAACCCATTGACTAGACCATCAAGGGCCTGTTCATGAACCTTGTCAACCTAGTAGACATAACCAACATGTCACAATATTCGAGCCGGAGAAGGCACTAAGCAAATATACCAAACAAGCAGGAAAGATTTGCCTAACAGGCAAAGCAAAGGCTGGAGGGAAACTGAAATTTCTTCTCTGCAAAGTTACAGCCAAGCATGTTGCAGGGTGACTGGATCTGTTGCTAATTTTTGGTTATCTACACTACGAGGTGGGCTTGGTTGTTGGTGTCATGTTTGCGTTATAGGCCAGGTGACCCCACCGAAGTACCAGGTGCTTACTTACGTGAGAACTTTGAACGTTTCAACAATGGAGCCCTATATAAACCACAAGGTTACGGCAGGAAGTGACCTGCCAGTTGTTACCCCAACACCGTCAGCCACTTGTCTTACAACCCCACGGAAGGGCCCTTTCAAGAAACCCTGGTCCGAGTGTAAATTCCTTGCTGGAAGCGCCTTTGCTCCTATTACGGGGAGTAAAGACGGTTTGCACAAGAGATTCCTCTCGTGCCAATCAGCCGCAGTAATCAACCCCTCTTATCTGTATCACCGATGTTAGCGCCTGACAGCCTCGTATAGATCCTTCTTTGGGAAGTAGCTCATGGAGCCTCTCGAAGCGTTCTTTCGGCAGTATACTTGGTTTCGGTACAGGAGAAACGAGCCGGCTGAGGCGCAACTCCACCGACTTCGTAGAGAGGCGGGGTGGCAGAGGGGTGATCCTGAGGGCGATGAAGCTTGGGAGGGCTATCGTACTGCCTTGGTGAGGCAGTTCAATAGCTCATTCTCGAGAGACGATGAGAATCTTTCCGCTTGGCATAAACTACTCCGGCATATTGGGATTTCCAACCCTCCAGCTACGGTTAGAGGGTGCAAGCAAGTAAGTTTAGTCGCATGTCGGCCAGATCGCAGTTGACTCCTGACTTTCAGCTTATCAACGGCAAATACATCAATATCGTCGACCTTATCAATGCCAGGCACGATCCCAGGATTGTAATTACTCACTTCAAGACGGAGACTGCGCTCAGTGCATATACACGAGAGGAAGGGAAATACTTTCCTCGGGATCACCTTGAAGCGGGAAACCTGCTCAAATACCTTCTCCGCCATATTTTGAACCCTGATCCCAATCGACGGGATCCTACTCAAGCTCCTCGTGGGCGAGCAAAGAACAGGCGCCGTAAATAAACAAATCTTTGTACACTATCAGTCGTGACCCTCATCCATTGGACGTCTTGTGTTTTCTAACTCTCGGCAACCCGAATGTGTCTGAAGTCAGGATCTTCGTAGATCTTCATGAAGTTATAACGCTCATAAGCACACAGAAGTGGTGAGCATAGTCGTGAGTACCTTCGAAACATCGTCCCAATGTTCGAGACCCTCAGGGTTCTGCTGTCCATAGATGAGCGGAGAGGACATAGACATGAACACTCCATAGATGAGCGGAGAGGACATAGACATGAACACTCAACGCAGATGTCTTCCGTATTGGAGTTACTTTCTTCGCTCTATACAGTTCGTTTAGTGAGAGCCTGGTGTATGTAACTGAGCGGAAAGAGCGGTCATGGGAAAGAGAAGCCGGGCACGTGTGCTGGACGATATAAACCATTCGGCTCAAATATAAGAATCACCATCTCTTATTCCAATTTCTCACTGGGCTTGAAAAGACGAAAATCTACAGCCATCTGTAACGAACGGGATTGCAAAGCCAATATGAGCAACAGGAACTTAACGAATGGGTTAATGTAATCCCCGCTACTTGTACTACAAAGGCTGCGACCTGACGATGTCTCCGCAGCAATCCTGACGATCCCACAGCGCCGCCATGGATAGACCCAGTCCAAGTCTTTTTCGAAGGATTTCCGGACTTTGTCTACATTCCAGACGAGCCTCCAGCCAAACAGTTTGAGCGGTTGGCCGAAGAGAGGGATTGGCCTTTGAAATCTCCGGCTCGTCAAATGGCACTCCGTGAACTCCATACGGCGCTGATAAGGCAATTTGATCCCTCGTATGAGGATTATACCGCCATAGACGGGGTTAACTGGGGATCTAATGCAGTAGCTGTGGCGGGGCTGGCATCCTCGACTCCCGAGACGCCCTGTCCCACCCCGGCGGAGCCGACTTCTCCGTTAACTCAGACGTCAAGCCTTTCTCCAACAGGGTTGACTTTCCCGCCAACAGAGACTCCCGATCCTCTTCTGGCGAGGTTGCCTGCCTCATCCACAGAGATACACACCCTTCACCCGGCACCTAAAGCGATTGACTTTATACCGCCGCGCGCCAAGCGCTCCAAAGGACGTAAAAAGATTCACATTGACGTCAAGCAACGTGTTCTGGAGCACCTCGATGCATTCTTCAGCGAGTATCCCCAGTTCAGACGTGACCCCACCGAGTCTGTAGCTACTCAGTTGAATCAACTGAGGAGGCAAGAGAGCTGGTGGGGACACAGACACTCTCTTTGGGACAATGCGCTTTCGAAGTACCAGGAAGCGTTGGTATTACAGTTCAATGGTTCTTATGGGACTGACGAAAACGATCTGGCGACATGGCACCGGCTGCTCGCACGTTTACCAGTGGAACGCATGCCGAAAACGGTTCATGAATGCAAGTTGGTATGTCATAACGTTGGTTTATTGGAAAGAGAGCTAAGGGGTATAGTTGATCGACACCATGCACATTAACCTTGTCGATTTGGTTGAGGTGAGCAAGGAGGCTGATGGGGAACGGGTCACGACCTTCGAGTCGCAACAAGCCCTAATTCTATACACGTGCAAGACGAAGAAGTTTTTTCCAAAGAAGCATGCCCGCGCAGGTGGCCTGTTGAGCTACCTGCTGCGCCAAATTTTCTAAACTGACCTCAACAGAATCGAATGTATGGACGTGTTTCAAAGTTTTGGGCGAGGAAACCTAAATATGGCCAAATAAACCATATCGCCTCGTCCCAGTGTATTTGTACTATGTAGTTTCGCTGCCTACCGTTTCAATCTTGGATAACCTCCTACTTCCTTATCCAATGCAAGTGCCTGCGTAGCACACCTGCCTTCCCGGGCTTAAAACACCCCACCGCGTCCCCACGAGGCAGCCCCTTCTCAAGGGAAGCTTCATTTGTGAAATTGTCACCACGAGTGTGCCGTCACGTGATCGGGGGTCAAAGTTAGCTTTCCGAACGGAGGGACAGGTTGGGAAGGTCAACTGATTTAATGATGATATGATGTTCACCTTGTTCTAAAGATGTGCACACTATGCCGTTTCCCAAGGTTATCCCTACTATCTTGATACGCGATTCCACGGTGCCACGACCTTTGCTTCTTTGATTCTTCTGTCACATAACCACGGTCATATTCCCCTTGGCCAACTTCTACCAACTACCAGCACTTTCGAACCTTAACCCGATTCTATCCTATCCATCCCCGTGTGGTGAGGCGGCACCTGCTTCTCCACCCTAGATCTCATTTGCTGATCAATCAACCCTATCTAGGCCCTTATTATTCATGACGAACTACATGCACACATACACAAGTGGCGCTACAGATCCCATTCGCTTCCGCGATGATGATCCCATGGATGTCGAGTCTTCGAGTGAGTCTGGCGACTCATTGTCGGAATCACACTCGACCTCGGGCAGTCCTACACCCGGTCCCCAATTCCCTACTCAGATACAGTCGGATGACCTACCAATTGAAGAGGTCACAACACTGTTAACCTGCGGCAACTGCTCGCATGACGTCGTCCTCTCTGGGCAGCTTATAACCTCCGGAATTCTCCTCGTCCCTGAAACCCCGGTCCCGCACATCCTCTACACCAATGCCACACCCGCCACGCACGAAGAGCCTCAGATACACAGTTACATACAGAAAACATCAAAAGCGATTGCCCAACTGGACTGGGAAATCGCTCGTATCAATGCAATACTACAAGTGCTCGTCCTCGAGCGCGACAAGCTGGTCCATCTGGTTGAAGAGCACAAGGCACTGTTAACGCCCTTCAGAAAGATTCCTGCGAATATTCTAACGGAAATTTTCGTGCGGTGTGAGCGCGGTGCTAAGCGTGACGTTGTCCCGGATGTGCCTGATAGTTTTGATAGAGACGCTGGACCGCTCCTGTTAACCCAGATATGCCAACGATGGAGAGATCACGCATTGCGGATGCCAGAACTGTGGACGAATATACGAGTCCGTGTTGGTCGAGGGGAGCTGCAAGAGTCTCGTAGGCTGCCTCTCCTCCATGCATGGCTCGAGCGGTCATCAAACCACCCCCTAAATGTCTGTATGGTGGAACGACAGCTTCGTTCCCCCGTATACAACTCGGACTCACGTAACCTTGCAGTCGGAATGCTGGTTAGTGGTGCGAGGAGGTGGAAGAGGCTATACCTCGCGCTTCATTCGATCACGGTGCATTGGCCCCTATTTGCGGGATTGAAAGGTCTTCCACTCCCCGCCTTGCAGCATTGTACAGTCGTCACTCCACCGGAGGATCTGGTGACTGACTCTGGGCCTCCAAACGAAATATTGACGAATTTACTATCCGGCGCAGGAGCCCTGACCTCATTAACGCTCGATTATAATATCCCAATCCTCGGGCTCAAATACCCACGACAGACGATTAGTCACTTGGACCTGTACACTATAACCAAGGAGCGGTCGATACCTGTACAAATGGCCTTTGAAACTCTCTCCCATTGTCCTCGATTAGTCTCACTCCGAGTACGATGCCACGTCCCAGGACCGTTTGTGCCTTCCTCGCATCTCTACCATTCACACCTTTCCTCTCTTGAACTCCAAATCGACACCGACTCGGGCCCAGGGGCCGAAAGTCTCCTCACTCACATAACACCGCCTAATCTTGTTCACCTCGCATTATGTACTCCTGAGCTAGAATGGGACCAAGACACGATTATGTCGTTTCTTGCCCGTTGTGCTCCACTACAATCCCTCACACTACGGTGTAAAAAAATAGAAAAACGACAGTTGCTGGAAATGCTGGAGCAGACGAAAGAGCTAAAGTCGCTAATATTGGATATCGGACTCAATATCACCAATGATCTTCTTAGCGACCTTGTCGTGCCTACAACAACAGGGGCTCCTATGCAGTCAGACCTCCCCACGCGAATACTCATTCCAAGGCTCAAATACCTAGAACTAGGTGGTCGCTTGTTTATCTCGGAGAATGATTTCCTTTCCTTGATCACTTCCCGTCGATACCCCTTGCCACAATCGGATGTGGCAGTACTGGACGAAGTTCACATTGACTGTGACGGGCTTGTATATGGATTTATGACCCCCTATCTTGTTGACCAGTTGGACGAGCTGCGGTGGGAGGGTTTACGTGTTCGGATAGTTGAGAGTGGATCTGTAAAATATCCTTAGAGTGATTGGCTTGTTTCCATGTATCTTTTCGAATCAGCCTCCCTCTCTCCTATTCTGTATGAAGAGCCTATCATCCTGATTTAAAGGGACAGGGCACAAAAGGATTTGCACCTACTTTGCTTCAAGTTAGCTCCAAATTATATTTGTCCCTGTTTATCAATACGTTCCGTCACATTGTCTCCACTGCCGCTTCGCGCAGCACTCCTCTACCGACAATGTTACTCTCCACACTCCCCATTACTCTCCTCACTTTCCTTTCTTTTTCATGCGCGCAAACGTTAATACCGCCTTCTACCTTCCCCGACGTCTCATCCACTCCCCCTCCCCAGACATCAACACCGGCATCGGTCTCCACAGTCATCACTCCTAGTCCAAGTGTGTCGGTATCGAGCAACGCATCACACACAAGTACAGCTTCATTCCCCAGTCTCAGTGGATACCCCTCCTGCGGTACGTACCCCTTCCCCCAGCGTCTTCATCCCTTCCCTCATTAACTTTTAACAACTTTTGGCAGTATCGAACTGCCTCGCAATGTCAATTTCTATGGTCGGTTGTAACAGCGTCGTCGACGTCAACTGCTTCTGCGCCGAGTACCCATCCCTTCCTCCTCTATTCAAAAAAAACACATTATTAACCAAAATGCATATATATCCACAGTCAACGATTCCCACTATCATTCGTTAATTGCATTTCGGGTGACTGCCCCTCCGAAATCGCCTCTGCCGAAAACCTCGCCCAGCGATTCTGCGGCGTCTCAAATTCATCGACTAGTCTTTCATTCCCTTCTATACCCAGCACAACGACGACGATGACGGCCACTTCAACAACCTCGGTTACTACGTCTACATCCCCCGCGTCTAGTGCCAACACGACCTTGCCAGGTTCAAATGCCAGTAATTCCAATGCCGCTTCCCCCCTGAGCCCGTCTTTCGGCGGGTTGGAAAAGGGAGTAACCGTTGGCCTTTTGACCACGGTGTTGAGTATTATTCTTGGAGTATATGTCGTGGACTAAATTGTTACATTCTTATTTGCTCTCCTATGCCACGGACATCACACCGGTTTTGGGATTGGAAATAGTATAATTATAGGCCACGGATTAATCAATGATCGCACGGTACTTGTCAGGTGTACCAGTCGAGTCTAATTTTGTCATAGGATAGGGGACGCAGGGAACTATGGGCATAACTTCACAATGCTAAACTCAAACAGGGACTACCCCTCCGGAATCAGGAGTACAGAACCTGCTTGTTGATTTTAATATCGCAGCAAAGATTAGGGGCTGCCCTGTGTGACAAACCAATGTCCCGGGGAATCGAAGGGCTGGCCTAAGAGTGACGGAGCACATCTTGGGCCAATGGTAGCCAGCGGTGACAATTTCTCCAGACAGGAAAACCTGTTCGTTGGATATACCTCCAGTAAATCTGACAAGTTTGTCAGACTTTGGTAGCAAGAAAGGGGTTGCCGGCAGGGCGGCTTAACCGGCGGGACATAATCAAACTTGAGTAGGGATACAGTATGATCACATCTTGAGTCGAATAGAGCCCTTAGGCATCGAGTTCGGCAGTTCCGACCACCAGGCTTTTTTGTTCCCTGAGGGTGTTGAATCTGTCGCCTTCGTTTTTCCAACTCGCATCGTCGCTTTGCTGATCATGGTCTGAACCGATCCACGTCGTTTGATGATTGTCGATAATCCCGAACTGACGCCTTTTCGCTGTTTTGTCGTTGGTGCTGGCTCATCTCCGTCATCGCCATCTTCCGCCGGTTCTTTACCCTTTGCCGATTCGCGCTTCCGCTTTTTGGTGCTGGGAGGTTGGATAGCCTTCATGCTCTTTTCCCACTCTTTTTTATGGAGACGATAAATCGCCATCGCCGCACGTGCATCCGTGACCTACAGAATGGGATGATTAGGAGGCACCTCCCTGGGAAATGAGTCCGAGAAACATACACTGTTATGTTCACCTTCTTGAATTGTCAACCCTAGCTGTTCTTTGACGAGAGTCCGAAGAGCAACGCGCTTTGACTTTGTCAAATTGAATTTCCGCGCATATAGTTGGGTATCTCGAGTCATTTGATGCGGGTGCGAAAGGAGGAGCGCCTATATGCGCCGCAATTGGACTCTGTTAGCGAATAGAGATTGGTGGAAAGGGGGATAGCGCACTTTCAAATCGTTATGGACCGCGTGACCGATCAGAATCCTATCTTTTAGCACATCGGCCACTTGCTTTTGAACCTCTGCGAACGGCTTCGCTTCACATCACCATGAAAACTCAACTTCCAAAATTCTAGCAGGACGCATATACTCACCTCCAACCATGTCCTTCTCACGGATTCCACTCCACTGTGTCCGATAATCCACTACCCTTTCCCGCTGTCTCACAAATACATCCATCTGTATCGCACCGTGCCAGTTTACCAAGCTCACGCGTGCAAGTGAAGACTCTTCTCCATCTATGCCGACACCCACCATTTCGCAGTCGATAGCTAGGTATCGACCTGGTCTAACATTTACATCCCATATGTCAGAGATAGGGCCAGTTCAACGAATGACCTACTCACAGCTGCTGAGCGGGTGTATAAGTAAGCATCCCGGTAACCATATTCCGGAGCGATAGAAGATTGGCAGAGGGGTTCGTGGGACCGTCTAGATCGTCCAGTGGTGTAATGGGTATCGAGTGGTGCGTAGACGTTGATGGAGCAGGAGATGGTGAGGTAGTGATTGTTCTTGTTGAGGTGTGTTCTACTTTTCTGCGTTTGTGTGGATGTGAATTTGAAGGCGTTGATTTTTTCAATGCCTGAAGGAAATCATCAGAACTGGGAATGAAAGTTAGTCTCTTGAGGTTTTGTTACTTGCCTTTTGGAGGGCAAGCCAGTTCGAAGAAGGTGGCGGCGCAACTTTCTTTGTGTCGGACATGAGGGATGGAAGGAACGACATGGACATTCGATCACGACAAGTGATGCACGAAGTTGTGATCGTGGGAAAACGAGAGAATCTGGTGGTTCCCTGTCGTCGCTTCCAAGTGACTTCCACAGAGGAACCCACTCTGGTTTTCCTCCACCAGCGGAACGACTGTCCGCTCGACAATAAGCGTAGTAAGAGCAAGGCTATCGCGGCCCCCCGTCCAAACCCGACTCTTGCCACTCGCCTCACCCATTTATGCAAGACTAGTGTACCCACACAGTGACTTGACTTCGTACTATCACCACGATTACTGATACCGACAGTGGGTTCTTTCATTTAATATGGGTAAATCAAAGTCCAAGAAACCTCAACCCAAGGTCTGCCCTCCGCCCCATTACCGAAGCAAGCGAGACTAATATCTGCAAAGAGATACCCCACACCAACGGATAAATACCTCATTGTTACAGATCCATGGGGTGGCGTACCTGAACACGAGCCCGATTTCTTTAACAATGTTACTGCATGGTTTGAAATCATGGTCAAGCCCAAATACCCGGGCGTCCGGCCCAGTGCTATTTTTTATCAATGGACTGTATGTTCATTAACATCTGTTCCTGGAACGTGGTTTTGAACGCAGGGGCAGAACAAGAATATCATAGTCGAGATACCTGACCACATTGATGTCGAACCATACCTAGGTGCACACTACTGGACGACGTTCCTTGTCCCTCCACATTGCGATAACGTCGGCTCGAGAGCAAGTTACATCTATGAATTCGAAACCCGATTTTTCCCCATTCCTGCTGCTCAAGGTTCTTTTAAAACCGCTCCTTATATCTGGAAGCTTTGGCTGATTAGCTCTTCGATCTTTAGGTGGCTGGAAACCAGGCTATGCACGATACACTAAGATCCGTCCCAACTTTGACGTCAAGGAACCGTATCCTGAGCCTCTTCCTGCGCCAAACTCCCCACTGCCGTTTGCCCGTAAGCTGCCGCCTAATAGGTTGGCTGCACCTGGTCAGGCTCTGCCGCTTCCGTTGCCGTCACCTAATCTGGTATCATGGAGTGTCAACGACAACGTTGAGGTGAATGGTTCCCAGTCAAGTAAACCTGGCAGACACACTAGCGATCGGGCAAACGGGAATGGGGACAAGGACGAGGGCCAGGGCTCGACTCGTGGGCGTAGCGTAACAGCTGATACTCAAGTATCCGACCCTCATCGACGAGATAGCACTGCGACTCTAGATAATGTTAGTTGCATCTCTCTGATGATACATGACCGGAACTGGCTGACTTCGCGTATGATCTAGGCCCGTTTTCAGCACTATCAACCACCGGGCCATCTCGCAGAAGCAGAAGCTCAACTTGCTGATAACACTCCACCTCCCCAATCAGGATCAATGCCTCCCCCACCACTTTCCCCGCTAACAAAGCTGAAACTCGGGAAGAAGATGGATCCATATGAAGAAGGTTGGTACTTTATTCTTACCTACTGCTCAACCTTATCGCATACTTTCGACACAGAGGAAGTAGCTATGGCTCTCCTTCGTCGGTCTGTTACAGCACCAGCCTCCTCAATGCGAGGAGCATCCGTGAAAAGCGAAATCGAGGTAAAACAAGAGCTGGTATCTCCTGACCAAGACGAAGATTATACGCCATCTTTGGAACTCCAGGATGCTTTCCGAAGCCTCCAGCAACACCCAGAACAAGGTCACTCAAACGACCTACCTGACTTTATCGATGACGAAGAACATGAGATTAACCTGAGGGTGAAAATGGAAGAAGATGAGGGCTATGAACCATCAACCGAATGGGCTCAAGCATTTTCGTCTTTCGACCCATCCACTGTGAATTCAGCATCTGATGGATATGAACCTTCAGAGTGCTTGCTGGCGGCTTTGGCTGAGCTCCCCGAAGGAATGGTCGACATGACCCCAAGACCCATGTCACCTGGTGACGAGGTGAGGGTCAAACTTGAACCTCGCGACGACGTACTTTTCGCAGCATGTATGTTCCTTCTTCAGTTGGTCAGAAAGTCACTAATAGATGGATATGTTGGTAGTGAGGGAGCGGGAGAGGTCGACGACGCTTGTATCTGAGCCCTCGGAGGCTCCAGGAAGGATGCGAATTAAACGTGAGTTTAGTGAGGAGTGTGTGTCGACGAAGAGGGTCAAATTGCTACGCTGACCATGCATAATTGGATGGGTATTAGAGTGTATGTACGAATTCGAGTCCAACAGTACGAGTAGAGATTATTTGACTCCTGGTGCTTAAGCAAACAGACACAATTTTAGGGGCATCTCACTTGCTCGAGCTGGAAAAAGAAAACAGTAGAGCAGAAAAATTACACTGTCCATCCGTTTTGAACGTTGGCTATACAACACGCTACCGCAGAGCTCTGAAACTGCCTCACTTCCTGGAACTCTAACATCCTTGTCTGGTACGTAAGCTATCGATATCAGGTAAAAGAGCGCTCCGATGAATTCCTGGGTCGATGTCATACCGAGGATGCAGGGAGAAGAGGGTGTTGTTTACCTAAGTATGTAATAATTCTTAATCAGCTATTGGCACACTTCCCTTTCTCTGCCGCAGTGGTGTTCAGAAGTCCGAATCTGCCTTTCGAAACTCTCCGCAAACCCACGGAGTTAAGCACAGTCGAAATCCCGCTATTTCGCTGCTCCACAAATGAAACCGCAAATTCCCGTGTGTGGCTCTGAAGGCAACGAGCGCCGCACTTGGCTGTTCAACCAAGAAACGGGGGTTGCATGCAACAAGTCACACAGAAGAATGGTCTGAGGAGTTGATAAGCATTGGCTGTGTAAAATGTCCGAGACTATGACAACGAGTGGCGCAGTTGTGACAGTACAGTGCCACAGGCAACGACGTTCAAGGCCCTAATATTCTGTCACACCCTATCTCGTCAACGTCTAGACAATGGTCCAAGTAACTCCTTCGACAATGCCCTCATCCTCGCTCGCAAAAACGGTGAAACCAGGCAAAGAAAGTCCGACATTATCTTTCCCAGGATCGGTGAAGTAGTCAACGATAGGCGCAGTCAAGGACTTTCCGTCGTCTGAGAATGGGGGTGAGCAGTCATAGGAGTAGAGCTGTGGGAAGTGCTCACAAGTAATCAAGGCGCTACGGCGGCAGATGGGATTTCTATGTTGTGTGAAATATGAGGTTAAGCTTTGGTGAAGAGCGGGGTCACTAATGACATACTTGTTGGGGTTTGCGGTCGCGCCACTGCGCGAGGCATTGTCAGCCTTGTGTACGTAGTACGCAAGCTTGAGGATGAACTCACGGAAACGACTTGAAAACTTGCTGTGAGACAGAAGAAACTATTTGAGAAGATGTGTGGGTGAAACCGCACGCCCCGGGTCCAGGTGTGAAGATGAACACTTTGGCCGACAAAAGTCAGCAAGCTCCCCCTCTCGGTGTGCTATGAAGGATGTCACATACTATTGCCAACATGTTTCACCGGTGGTTTTCCTTGAGGTGGATTTTGCCCTTGTGCAACAGCGAAGACGCTAAGGACTGAGATCACAGAGACAAGTTTAGGGAGGGGGAGCTGCATTATGGGTTGAATGAGGGAGGTCGTCCATTAAAACTTTTATTCCGGCCTCGAGCTGCGCGAAGTTGACACAAGGCTGCAAGGCGGCTTCTAGAAAGGTGAGTGGAGAAGAAGCAAAGCTAGGCTTGGAAATGAAAAGTACCGATGGAGACTCAGAGATAGGCGTATTACCACTAAGGCTGTTGATAATTACCGTGTGCTGCTTCTTGTGTCTTAACATGGTACGACTTTTTCAGATTGCGGTCAGTCTGTGCCGCATCAGTTCATGAATGGTGTCACCACACATGCTACGCTATAATGAAGTGTTGCCAAGGTCTGGGTGTACTATTGGTATATTTTCAAGTCTTTTTGTTATTTCACATATTTACATACAATGTGATGTAGGGTACGACAAGAAAAGATTCTCGCCTATGTCAGGTCCAAAGGAGTATACAGTTTAATCACGTTGGAAAGTAGCTGAAAGAAAGAACGAAGGCGTCCATCAGTGAAAGTAATCTCCTTCCTGCCAAGAAATACATCACAGCACCCGTTGCAACCATCAACCCCACTGCGGTTAAAAAAAGGTTCGTGATACTAGGGTTTTCTCAATAAAGGAGACTGAGAAAATGAAATAACGGGCGATGGGGGTTTAATCAAGGGTGAAGTGTTATATTGGGAAGCAGAAGAGTTTGAACGACCCCGAAGACTAGCATCCTCTGGAAGCACTTCATTTACAACCTCCATGCCACCGTCTCGGCGCACTTTACGCTTCTTGGAGCGATAACGCCTTGCGAATGGTCGTTCATCTTCACGAAGGGGCCCAACCGATCTGATAGACCCCATACGTTCAATATGGGATACCTGACTACTCGCTCGTACAAGACCGGCCGGGTTGCGTTGTGCCCGAGCTTTGAGGAGGTTACCAACGAGATGAGTGTCACCTCGTTGCAATCCAGCTTCTTCCGGCGCAGTTTCGTATGTGAGCTCCTGGGATAGGGGTAGATGGAGATATGTAGCAGGAGGAGTTGTCGGTGGTGATTCCGCGGTCGGTTGAGAATAGAGTGATGATGACGAAGGACAGCTTGACAGCGGTCGCGAAGGTGATGGTGGTTCCTCCAGAAGTGCAGCTACGTTTGAATAGGAATTGGTGGATTGATCACTGGGTATAACGAGGGGAGGAAGTGGTGGGCGCTGCATTGAGGGGGGCTGATGCTGTTGATCAATGAGCGATCTCGTGTCGGGATAGTGAGGGAGGCAAAGGGATGATGGTGCAGCTGGTGAAAATGCAACTGTCGGGCTAAGGGTTTCTGCCGAAGGCAGGCGGTAGAGTCCCGTCGTGTTAACCGGAAGGCTATTACGATTGTAAGGAGTGATCTCGTCTGCGCTCCTCAGTGTTGGCAAAGAAGCCTTTTCCCTGAGCGCCCCTTCATTCCTTATTGCCTTTATCAACAACGGATCAACGCTTGAGTCGGAGAGATTCACTTTGTGAGCTCGTCGAGCTCGTTCAGCCGGACTAGGGGGGTACTGAGTTGCCGCCCGCCTCCGTCGTCGAAAGAGGATGATTGATACTATGAGAATACCAAGTAGGAGAGCAGCAGTGACGCCTAAGGCGACTGCGAGTGCAATCTGACCACCTTGGACGCTGGATGTCCGTCGTACCAGTTCTGCAGAAGGGGCCATGAGTGAAGAGGGAAGAGAGGAGATGGCGGTGATCCAATGTCCGGGCATGATATAGCCTTCAATAACCACAGGGTCCACATAATTGGGTTGCTTCAGCACAGCTCAACTGCATACCTGGATGACAGCAGTGTGGCTGAAACAAGTCTGGAGAAACGCGGCCGTGCACGCGCACGTGACCGACTTAAATGTACCAACAAATATTCGGGCTTCCCGGGATTGGAGGCCTTCTGGTAGATGATATGCTTTTAGGAGTATCGCCTCGCAAGTCGGCAATCGTGATGCAAGAGCTAGAAGAACAAACAAGACAGAGGCAGCAGAGACGGTGCCTTATGGGTTCGGGACCTAAGGATAGAAATCAGGTGACAACCATGCAGTGCGAGAGAGCATAGGAGACCCTCCGAGTAGATGCTTATCGACATTTCCCCTGAGTCTTCCTGGTCAGCCGTCTTGGAGCTTGGTCGCATGTATACAGGGGTAGATTCTGTTATGTAGCTGTTTCAATGGCAGGTGGGGATAGGAACCCAAGAATGATGTAATGAAATCCCACACGGTCGGCATTCCCCGCCCAACATACTCCAGCACATTGAGCTTCAACCTCGAAACTGCTGCGGAGGTGTAATCAGAGTTAGGACTATAGCTGCCTGGGAACTAGTTTTGGGGAACGCAAAGCAGTTAAGCAATATGCCAGCTGTACGTCCAGCTCTCTGATATCTCGCTTTATGCAGACTCTCACTGCTAGGGGTAGGATTCTGCTTGTCAAGCAGAGGGTAGGTGTCCACACCTCATTGACAACTGCAGACTGGAACTGATAAGATTCTAGCGTGTGATCTACAGTCATGTCTAAGCAAACACACGTATGCCTCCGAAAAGTGCGACCATTTGTTGCGGCGACTCTACGATTGTTGTCAGAATTTCTATGACGCAACAGAAGGAAAGGGAGAATCCACTGCATGTCCCAAGGCTTTCGTCGTCAAACGTTGGTTGAAAGATCATCCCACAAAATAGGCAGGAATATATCCAAGGTTTTATATCCTAATCAGAGACCGATTTAATGATCGATTGCTCACAGCACTGAGGACAGCAAAGTGACAGCACTATTGTACACAAGAATACGCCGCGACAGCAACAGCAAATGACACGCATCGACAAAGTTCATCCATTGCATAAAAGGCATAAGGCATAATCATAATGAGGCATAGGAATCATATCAGCATAAGCGATCAAAATAGTTGAATAATGAAACGGTCAGTGAGCCAAATGAAACAGAAGAACAGAAAAGCGAGCACAGCGGCGCCCCAATCCCTGGCGAAATCTGCTGCCCTTTCCTCGAAATGGTCCATCCATTGCGCGACCGATGTGTTTTCCAGGTCTTGATTGGGCCTACCACGACTAGTATCAAAGCCACCGAGTCGCGCACCGTACCTTAACACCCGTTCGTAAGCAGCATCTACTTCTCTTTTGAAATCCAACATCTGCCGGACGATACTATTCCGAAAATCGACTGTGTCATCGTACCAATCTGGAACTGGGAGGCGCTGCTCAGGGCCATATCCCCCACACACAATCAAGCGGTAATGGCCAAAGCAAGAGAGGAAATACAGGTCCACGCAGAGAAGGCGGAGTATCCGCTTCACCATGGTGTCTGGAGTGGTAGGATATTCTGTATCACGTACGCTGAGTTCAGATACCACTTGGAGGTTCAGAAAGCTCGTACCGGTAATGAAAATATGACGGTCGATGGATAAGTCTTGGACGGCAAGCGCAGAAAGTCGATTAGGGTCGCCGGGCTCGAAGATTTTCCACCTCATGGGATCAATGACCTAAGAGACCTTAGAGCTCAAAACAAGTGGCACACGCGAGCACGCACTGCAACGGACTCCAGACCCCACATTTTCTGTACGCTGAGCAGATCTAATGATCCCCCCGGTTCTAATGCCATATCGGCGGACATTTGGGCTTTCGGCCGAGAGGCTCTCAGCTCATCAAGTGACCACCAAAAGAGTAGACGTACGTGTCTTGCAATGGTGTCAAATGAGAACGGCAAATACACATGTATAACTCACCCCAGAGGAGGCTGGCTTAAGTTGGTGCCATACCGCAAGTGAGGGAGAGGAAATTGGCGCAACCTATTCACGTGTTGTTCTTCACGTACATGCTCCTCTGGGCTCTTCCACCAGATCGAAGGTTTCGAAAAACGAGGTTGAGGCTTAATTGGAGGAAGGGGTGGGTCTAGTTTAGAGCGAGCTGTAGGTGACTTGGTCACCATCATTGGGTAGCTGATGGGGCTTTAGCCGCGAGGTCGAGTCATTTTCCCTTTTCCGCCTAATATAGCAGCCTCGTGAGGCGCTTAAAAACAACGGTTGTAAGGTACAGTGAGGGAGGTGCCACTTGGAATATAAGGTCGCAGAGGTAACACAAGGTGTTGCTAGAGCCGTGGCCTTTGTGATTTACAATGTCGCCAAAGAAACAAGATATGCATGGTAGTAAATTAGGCCATTTCTCGCTGATTAGGGCTGTCGGAAGGGATGCAAGGATACGACTGGACTTCCAAGCATCAAGTCTTTATTACAAGTTTGGGCACTGTTGTCTCGATCTCAGACGCGTTCGCGTTGTTTGTCTTCATTTTGGCGGCTTTGCTAATGTGCATATGGCAAATATCAGTATATCACATCACGATTCATGTAACGTCATCGTGAATCCGGGCCGACAGATGCACTCATGATACAACCAGACCAATATCTCATGTATCCTACAAATCGACCTGGAACATACGAAGTCACCAAAGCACCCCGTCGTCCACGGCTGTCTGCGCTTTTATCTCCTTCTTTCACATGCACTCCCTCTTCGCTTTTGTCCATGTCCGTCCCGGCTTCTCCGGAGGACAGAGCTAGAGGTGAAGAGCATACGTTCCCATACTCTCTCGAATCCCCGTCTTATGGCTCTAAGCCAATTGGTTGAATTTCGGCAATCCAACGTGCAATCCTCACGAGAGTTGTGGACCAATGATGACGATTTTAGCCAAGACATTACTTGTCTGGCCCCTATTCTTGAGCCATTAATGTGGGCAGTGCCAGACTGTTACGTCAGTGTGCAGCTTCGAGGTGCACTTCGTCACCCATGGCCAGGACGTAGGCACACTAGTTTGGTCCAAATGGTCTGGACCAGGGGGACAGTAACCAAGCTGGGTTTTTCAATGCTAAATTTTGTGTTAAGCCTTGGATACAATCTGCACCTGGAGTTGGCCCAAAAACCCCATAAATTACCAGACGTTGAGACCATGTCACCCATAAAGCCTTTGAGACCTCAACAGAGGAGGCCTAATGAATAGCTAAAGGAGAAGAACGTGTTGATTCTCATGTCGGACAATGGTGCTGGAATGCAATGATGCTGCATTCACAGGTGACATCTCAGTTTACCTATTGTGCAAACTCGGGAACAAACCTGGGCCTATTCTTGATCTCCTTTATATGCAATGACCATCGAAACTCTTCATCGCGACCCAAGATCGATGTTCCTTGTTATGCTTGTGGGAGGTGCCTTTCTCATGAGCGGTAGGTTACACCTGTGGACTGGGATCCATTGCTTCATTACACGATTCCAGGTATGGTATCGCCATGCAACATCGCAACTGCATGCACCGCACTATGTCTTCCTTATTGAAAGAACCAATTCCCCAAGTCATCAGCCCTCACATATACCAAAGGTACCATTCCTGTCTTAACTAACATTCATACCAAGTGCACAAGGGTCTGTACAAGTCCCAAGGCTGGAAACCTAATAGATCATTCTCACAGGTTGCAAGTCAACATCGCTTGACCATGAACATGTCTCCATGTTTGAATTAAGTTCAATATCATGTACCTGGAGTTACTCTTAGAGTTACACGTTCAGTGAGATGAACCTCACATTTACCCACTCAAGTACGAAGCTATGTATGCCAGTAGGACGTGCAAGCAGTTGTACCAACGGCATTGTCACTTGACCCTGCTTCCATGCCTTCAGTTAGTTATATTCAATTCAGAGATGTCGACACAGGAGTCTTCCATACTGTGTACACCAGCATACATCCCTGAGGATTCTCCTCGGATGTCATATCTGATGCAGGTTCACTGAGCACCATCATTTTTGCCTTGATGGATCGTGGCCAACTCTAGCTGTCAGATCCTTGTTCAGGATCAAAACCTGGAGGTCACAAGCTCTGCCAGGGCCTAGGAAACTGGCCTTCTCTTCTTTCACAACCACCCTTGCAGACTTTCCTCAGACACATGGACAGATAACTGATGCACTTCCATATATAAGTGGCAATTGACCTTTAGTGTCAAAACCCCTCATCTATCTGACTCATATCCATAGCTGCTGTGAATCTGTGACATAAGGCATATACATATTGCATTAAGTGTATATAAATTATATTTAGGAATGAACAGTCTTTCTGTCATCTTTGTCAAAGGCACAGCTAGCATTAATACTATTGATGATGTAGCCTTTCAACATCAAGCCTATTGACTAATGCTCAATGTAGTATCCTGGGATAACCTCTGCCCAGACTATATCAACTTCTTGCCCAAGTTTCCCCCTCCCAGAGTAGTGAAAGAATATATTGAAGTAGGAATACTTGTGTTACTTAACCTGCCTTGGACACTTCACTGCTGAAAGCTCCATACACAACTTTATATATTTAAATTCTTGCTCCTACTGGTGTTGCAGTGTCCCTGAATAAGATTTTACAGCCATTTGTCTGTATGTCAGGTTGTTGGTTTGCCCATGTGGTGGATCCATTTCTAAGTATCGTTAGCAATGTCTTAGTTTGATGGCTAGAGATATGGATTCATTAACTTCTGAGATGAACACATCAAGCAATAGAAAAGCTAGTCTAAGCTTCCATCAACCCATCCGTTGTCTTAGTACTGACAGCCCAAGCAGGTAAAAAGCTCAAGATCTCCTCATATGCTGGGATTATCATCACATTTACCATTTCCATACCTGTCATTCCTGATGCATATTCTGACCATTCACATGCCACATGCCTACTCAAGCCTACATTAGCACCAACTCCATCATCTACATCCCAAGTGACAGCAGCAGTGAAGTTCCTATCCCATATATGACTCCAGAGTCTCAATGCTGTTATGCTGCCTAATGGCATCCTATAGCCTGCTTGCAGAGGTCTATTAGAAGCTGATTGGCTCCCATCTCTATTTATGGTATAGACATCATATGTCTTTATAGCTTGATTGTCAAAGTAGAGTTGACATGCATGGGTATTCTGTTCTAAAACACTGATGAGGGCACTTGTAGCATTCATCCTTAGTGCAGAGAAGTTGAACCATGGCATTTGTGCATCAATGCCACCCAGGGCTAGAATGAGGTTGGTTTTCCAGAGATATGTCAAAGTTCCAGTCCAATCTCTACTTGAAGCACACCAAACATTTGTATTTGGCATCTAAGAAAAGGGAAGCTATGACATGATGTGGGACTGGATGTAATTAGAAATACCAGTTGGAGCTGATGTTGCATTGATAACACATTGTGATGGTGGATTTCCTAGTGTAAATTGAACTTGAACAGATTGTTGGAAGAAAACTTTGAGGGGCATATCCTGGCTGAAAGGAAATGTAGGCCTGTTGTATATTGTCACAATAGAAAAGATCAAGACACAAAGAATGATGAATGATTAGTGAATTTTGAATGCAAAGGGCATGACAGGCAGTGCAATCAACAGAGACTATGTGGCAGAACCAGTATACACTAGTGCAAGAACCACCAGAATATGTCCATCTGTTAAGAGCTAACTTCAGATGATAATGGAAAGAATGGCAGCCAGGTGTACTCTGATGCATCTGTTTCAACAATAATCTGAGAGTCTGGAATTTAGTGAGTCAAAACTAGAGCTGTGGTGAAAGCCTTCTTGAGTGTTTCAAATGCTTTGCAACAGTCTGGTATGAAGTTTCAGGGAGCATCCTTACAAGTGAGGCAGTTCAGGGGAACTACAATGTCAGAGTAACCATGAATCAAATAGTAGTAGAAGTTAGCAAAGCCTAGGAAAGACTGGATATGCTTGACTTCCTTTGGCTCAGGCCAATTATGAATGATCTTGACTTTGTCTTCAGACATCTTGAGACCATCTGGAGACAAGATGTAACCAAGGTATTTGACCAATTCTGAATGAAACTCACATTTATCTATTTATGCATACAAGCCATGCTTGCAGAGCCATTGGAAGGCTTCCTGGACATGTTGTTTATGTTGGAAGATGTCATCCAAGTAGATCAGAATGTCATCAAGATAGATAGTGACACATACATACAATAAATTGCCAAAAATGTCATTCATGAAGTGTTGAAATACTGCCAGAGCATTGGTGAGTCCAAATGGCATGACCATATATCCAAAGGACTTATAGCAGGTCTAGAAGGCAGTCTTCCATTCATCTCCTTCAGCTATGTGGACAAGATGATATATATGACAGAGATCTATCTTGGTATAGATGTGAGCCTTGTGAGGAGAATCAAGAAGGTCAGAAATCAGGGGAAGAGGATAATAGTCTGGGTAATCTTGTTAATCCTATAGAAATTGATGCAGAGGCAGAGAGAACCATCTTTCTTGCAGATGAAGAGGACCAGAATACCATATGGTGAGGTTGACAGATGAATGAAACTGATAGACAAACATTCATCAATGAATTCCCTTAATGCCTCAAGCTCAACCTGGGATAGAGAGTAAATGGTCCTGATAGGAGGACTAGTACCCTCTTCCAGGTTGATTTTGAGATGGTACAGATGATGCAGAGGCAGTATGTCCATACAGACCTTGCTGAAGACATTGGCAAATTCATGATACTCTGAGGGAATGTTTGACAGATTGACAGGCTCCAAGGGCTGAGTGGACCCAGTAGAGATATATAAAAGACAGATGCTGAAGGTAAGAGTAACTAAACCAGGACAGTGTGATGCACACAGGAAAGGTGCAGCACTAATCAGGCCGATGTGTTAAGGTGGCAGACTTTGGACAGGGGTAGACCGCGAGTGGACAGAAACAGACATTCGTAGACCAAGGTAGGTGAGGCCTTGGCTTCAACTTATGTGTTGCACCCCTTGGGAACTGTAGTGGCCTCACTTAGCCAATCTACAAGCTTGTCGGACAGGAGCAGATGGGATCGGACGAAGACAGGACAGTCCTGGACAGAGATGGGGCTGTAGTGAGCAAGGGGGCAGAAGGAGAGAGTCCTAAGTTGATATTCTGACTGCTGAACTACAGTGGAGGTAGTCTACTTATATACTAGCAGTCAGGATAAGGTCCTGGGATAGGTAGTCAGGTAACTAGTAATTTGTAAGTCCTTGAAGGAATAATCAGAGTCGGGTGAGAGCTGAAACTATAGTGAAACCACAGTGAATTTCAAAGTGAGGAGTGTCCATATGGCATCTGGACGACCAGGGATAGTGAAACAATCAACATAGTGGAAGGTCTGGGTTTCAGGAGAAATGATTATTATGAGACAGGAGGACGAAACATGCATGAAGAAATTGGTTATTGGGCTCTTGATGGAGACTGGGCAGAGGGGTAGTCTGGAGGAATGAGCTTGCAAGAGGGTGTCTGATTGGATCAGAAGGTGAACCGACTGGTCTGGGCCCACCGAAGATGCCTTGTAACTAGGGCTCGAAAGCTTAATGGACGAGAATTGGGGTCTGTAACAGTATTCCCCCCTTAGGGCTGAGCCTCCAAGGCCCAGAAGCGGAGCAGATACTTGCCCTGAACACTCTCTGTCAGATACAAAAGGAGCACTGGCAGACAACAAACTTCATTCAAATCGCACTCTTCCCCATTATGTCCTTGCAGAACGCCAATAACAGCAACACTGCCAACACTGCCCCCTTTGACCTGTCCATGATGGCAGTCTTCACTGCCTTCTACTAACAGTGGCAACAAGGGCACCTGACACCTGCCCCAGAGGTGTATTCTTCTTGAGTAGGAAGATGGTGTAGTTGTCGTCTGTCTTGGATCTTGTCTTGAGGACATCAAACTTGATGAGGAAGTCTGCTATGTGCTTGTTGTTCTGCCGGTATGATTCGATTTGCCATTCAGCCTCGTTCTGCTGTCCTTCATCCTTGAACGCTGCTTTTACTTCTTCCTGAAATGTCTTCCAGATGATTGTGTCATTGCTACTGTCCATCTGGTCAAGCTTCATGCTTGCAAATTGCCCTGCTGTCCCACCTCTCATTCTAGAAAGTACTGGTATGGCCCATGTGTCAGCCTTGACGATCTTGTTGAACTTCAAGAAAAATGACATGAGTCCTTTGACGCCCTGCCTGAACGCCCATGGCTCCCCTTCTCGAGCACCGAACTCTTTGACGCTCTTAAACCCTGCGCTAATTCCTCTGCACCCGGCCCCGACCACCTCTCGTGGGCCCACATCAAACACCTTATGTCTGACTCCACTCTTCGCAACA
>JAEUWJ010000518.1:0-42166 GCA_018524395.1 Podaxis carcinomalis
GGAACCGGTAGGGACTGGACCAAACCTGACCAAACCGGACCATTAACAACACTAACCTGACATATTGCCCATGTGACAGAACATGAGGCACGCGATATGAACGAAATAACGCAAAAGTGCAATACATATACTATCCAATCCCACAATCTCACCATTCCTGCCGTCATCACCAATGTCCCGCGTGGCAGTCATGATCTGCGGGATAATCTGCTCACTAATATCAAACCTGTGCTCAAAAATTTCCTCCAGTATGATCCAGAGATGGTGCTTTCTCTCGGGCCGTTGAGCTCGCCACGCAGCATTTACAATCTGAGCTCCTGGGACTGACTCGAGTCCAACATGGATTTCAGCTCAACCTCAAGCAAGCAAATGCAGCGTCATTACAGGGCTCATTCTTGACATACCTTAAACACCTTGTCGGGTCGTTTTTCCCGAGCCTGTAGCAGCAATTGTGATCGTATCTCGACCTCGAAGCTGGGCGAAGACGTCTTTGACCTGAAATTGGCAGGGGTAGTAGCCGACCGCATCACGAAGCTCGTCTTCTGATGGAATGTGGACCTTGAGAACAGACATGAGGCATGGGGCGGTTGATCTTAATCGGGCAATGAGGCGCGGAAGGGCGCGTTGTTCATTACTGTCCACGGACTACAGTATGGTAAATATGAACAAATGCGTCGTTGGGATGTGTTAAACAGTTTTGACGAAGTTCGGATGAATGTCGGCTCAATGTCCGCTTATATAAAAGCTTCCCACGACTGGAGGGAATTCTGGGTTTAGACCCGAAAGAGAGTATACAACCTCAACGTCTCAACATAATATGTATTTCATATAGTCGTCGGTGTGTTTCTGATTGCTGTGGGTGCTACGAATTGCCACTTCGGCAGCAGATTTACAGGAGGAGTTTGGGTGGAATCGCAGTGGTGACATTCGAAGAGGGCAGAAAACCAATAGGATAAAGCGTCTTGAGTTTGACCGCATTTAGACCTAAGTTTGAGATCTGGGATTTCCGATAAGCAACCTTCTTCGTCTGCAAACATTTACTTATACAATGGACATGCTGGAAAACGGGTGGTAACCCGGTGAT
Source organism: Podaxis carcinomalis (assembly GCA_018524395.1). NCBI lineage: Eukaryota > Fungi > Basidiomycota > Agaricomycetes > Agaricales > Agaricaceae > Podaxis > Podaxis carcinomalis. The sequence goes on from JAEUWJ010000518.1 coordinate 1,085, forward strand.
GATCCATGCGCTGATATCGGAACCGGACTAGATCAGGTGTCACCAACGATCGTCCGTGGTTCGAAAGAAATAATGGGGTGCTCGAATAATCTGACAAACTCAGGAGAGGTAGGTCTATGTATTGCCAGGGCAACAATAACGGTTCGATTTCCTGGAGGGTGAATGTGGAACGTTTGGGAACTTTTATAGTGGCCGCGAAGATATCATCAGACTCGTTCGAATGCTGCGTTTCGCCTTGCAGGGTTATAAGTTTACGGACCCGGGAGATTTGAACAGACTCCGACATAGAAGTACAGGGTTACAAGTTGCCTTGTCGTGGAGTCGAAGGGTCAACGCAGCATGCTTGGCCCTGTAATTCTCAAGCTACTAGGCCCAGGTAGACGTCCTACTGGCAACTGCCAAGACAGCCGATCGTTATGATCGAGGGTCTCCGAGCGGCTCCTTGCTTGGTGAGGGTTATGCACTCGATTTCAGATCAGAAGCTTGGCGCAACTCGCGGTGCTGGTCGTATTCGATGATCCAAAAATGGATCGCATTCCAGGAAGCCGCCTTGCAACAACCCGCATTATTGTCGGATGTCTCAATTCATTGCTAAATATCGTTCTGCCGAATGAAACGCCCCCCTTTCAAAAGTATGCCATCGTTTCAGGATTTCCTTGCGTCCATTCCAATGTCACCTGTTCCGCCTACCCCGTGAAAATCCGCTTCTTAGCTCCCTACTGAGGTGTCGCAGCGGAAAGAAGCTTTCTGCTCCACGCTCCCGGTGTTCGAAGAAAGCAAAACGTCACATAGACCGAAGATTGTCTTCGGATCTCCTCGTGAATCATCCCTCAACTCCACATGGAACAGGGTATGTTCATATGACAATATATGATTGATCCACTTGATGCCCGACACCTTACTTTCCTCACGGATTTACGTATGTATGCATTCGAAATCAACAAGTGTCTTCTCTCGTGGACCCTACCCTAGCCGCCACCTGCCACATCAAACTCTCCCGCGAAAATTTGAAGTACCGGTGGTATAAGTAGGGTGCTCACTTGTCATGTTGCTATTCACACGTTTTTATATCTGGTTAGGTCTAACCAAGTTACAAGGTGGTGATCCACTCACGGTGATCCCGGGTTTACCCTTCCCAACTTGAAAACAAGATGTGGCGAGCTTCCTTTCAATGATGTCTCAAATGAGGCAACTTGAAGCTTGTATAGGCGAGTTTTTATCTCGAATCAAGTATTGCCTGGGGTTCGGCAAAGGTTATAAAGGCTTGCTAGAGCCTGTGCTCAAGTTAACCGTCATCGAAAAGAAGAGCGAGGATAACCGTCGACATTTGGTGACCTCTGTGGCCAACTGCATTCCTGGAATTCAGCTGGAACGTGGATGCCAATATTGCGCGCACGGCGTAGAAAAACGGGCGGCTTTTGTCATACTTTTTTCACCAACGCCAACCCATTCAAGGGGATCGAAGCATCCCACATGTATTGGCGGAGTTTTCATGTATGCCATTCAGGTGGCTTGAGCAGATAGAACGATAGGAGTCCGTCGGAGTCACTAGTGTGGAAAATGCTGGAAAAGCTTTGATATATCGTTGGCCAAAAGCCGCAGTCAATTGTCAAATCTCATTTCGTGCCCAGAAGCGAACATTGACAACCACAGGGATTGATCATACAGCGCTTGAATGAAAGACCCTGGTTTACCACTGGACTCACCGTCCTATCTAAACCCAACCTGTCACGTCACCCGGGCTGAGCGCCTGTCTGATCCTCTAATCCTAGGCTCCCAAATTTCGGGGCTGATACGTCTGTTTTCGTGCTTGCCTTTCGGAACCCGTCCAACCCAGACATAGGCTATGCAGGGGTGATCCAGGGCCTCCAGTACCCACAGTGAAGCGCTTTCGCAAAGACAGTGCACAATATTTACATTTTAATCTGCATAGACAAGGTAGGGGAGCCAATAACTTTATACCAAAGCGTCTTAGAATGTACGAATTCTCATACCCGAACGCCCTCATGAAACGGAAAGAGTAACAATTAATGAATGATAAAGGACGAACAACAATCCCCCCATGAACAAACCGCATGAAGTGCAAAAAAGCAAGGAGAAAAGAACGACATCCGTTCAACTGCCCAAAAACACCAACCAATCTATCAATACGACCCATTCCTACTCCCCTGGAACTTGATCGGCACATATCCACCATCCGCAATACTCAACACCTCCGAAGTTCTCGCCACCCCCCTCCCGTTACTACTAGTCCCAAAATTACTCGTCGCACCCTCCGTCGTCGCCGAAAACACAAACTCCCCATCATCCTGTTCCTGCTCCCTCCCAATAGCAACATTCATCCCAGCCCTGTTCACCCCCAAAATCGTATGCACGCCTCCAGCATCAACAGCCGATATCGGTACATCCCTTCCCGATGACGAAGAAACAGGGATAACGAGGGGTTGAAGATGCATACTCCCACGGACAAAATGCCCCCTTGTCGGTTGTGGTGTCACTCGTCGGGGAGCTTTTCCAACACTTTTGATGCGGCCGATTTGAGCGCCGGTAGCATTCGTAACTCGCTGTAGCTGGTGGAGCTGGTCTGGCAGTTCATCAGAAGCGTCAAAGTCAGGACTTGCGACACTCTCCCTCCGCCGTCCCCGTTGTTGCCGTCTATCAAACTCTGAACGAGTCTGCGCGCTCAGACTTCGTCTGTGACCCCGAACCATCGCATGACCACCCAAATTCCACTCATTCAATGCCGTACCAAAGTCAACGATCCCAGGTGACAATTCGCCTTCTTGACTCTTCCGACCATGTCCCTGCCCTCGGCCATGATCAAAGCTCGAGCGCGAGTAGTGAGACAAAGAGGAGGGTGAAGTAGGCGATGTCAGGGTAGTCACCATTCCAGAGTTCCGCCTCGTAGAAGGTGGATACATAGTCGAGACGAATGATTGCGGGTGTCTCAACTTGATTGACATCGAGAGCGGCGAGAGCTCAGTCGAAGTCCCACGACGACTCGTCGTATCATCGCCATCATCATCAAAGGGGTCAATTGGTTTGGCAGTGAACTGAGCAGGGAGGACCTGAACCTGTGTCAGATCGTTGTGCGCCGATTTTGATTGAGGTGGTTGGAACCGTTGAGGATTCTTCGGCGGTATCACTGGCAGCGATCGTAGCTGGGCTTGCTGGACAGGAACAGGTGGGAGCGGAACAGAAGGAGCCACAGAAACCATCTTCCCCTTTATCTTCACCTCCCCAGGAATCCTCCTCCTAATCAACTCCTCTGTATCCGTACTCTCCGCATGACTAACATGCCCATGCCCAACCGAACTCACATTCCTGCTCACACTCTCCTCACGACCATGTCCACTCGAACTAACTTCATCCCCCTCTTTCACAGGAAGCATTCCTGCCGCACGAATCCCAATATCCGCAACAACGGCTCCAGGCGGTAGCCCAGGGAACTTTTTCGCCAATTCACGCACAGCTTGAAGCGTTTCTGGAACACTACGAACACTGTATCCAGAAAGAGCCCGGGTGCTGCGCTTTGGTGTACCATCAGAGCCATATTCCTCGTCGGGGGAAGGTGCGATCGCAGTTATCGTGATCACGTTTCCATCATCGTCAACAATGGATTGCCGTACCACAGACTCACGTGGCTGTGATTGAGAAGGCCGTGGCACAGGTGCTTGTGATATGGGTAACGGTCTTGGAAGCGGTGACTGTCGTGCTGGTGTGGGGCTGGGTGAAGGCCGTTGAGATGTTGGTAGTGTAGGATAAACAGTCTTGTTCGACGTTGGAGGTGCGGGATTTGGATTTTGTGTTCCTTTCTGCAGTGTGACGGGAGTCGGGGTGTTCCCACTTCCGGATAATGAGAGAGCGACTTTGGTTCCAGGAACAGGATATAACACCGCTCGGGCCAACGTAGACCTGTGTTTTGAGAATGAAAGTTTCCTGCGAGGCATATCAACAATTTCCGCTTGAGCAGCTGAGATATTTGATGCTTCGGAGTGGCCAGAGAACCGCCGTGTTGGAGTATCGTAGTCGAGGTATGCTGGGGCGGGGCGTGCGAGAGAGGAGGCGGGACTATGACCGTGTGCGGCGGACGTAGGGGGCGCAATAGAACCGTGAGGGATGACGTCCGATGCTGGGGAGGAAGGTGTCGAGATATAAGGATTCGCTCCATACCTGTACAAGTTCTCCGACTCGACAGTATGTCCATGGGTAGTCGAGGCAGGATACACCGACATCATCTCATCAAACCCTCTCTCGTCCACGCTCGAACCTCTTGAGGTCGCACTAAATCTCGAGCGTTCCTTCAACTGACTCTTCGGCGTCCGCATTTGAGATTTCCTGTACTCTTCCACGAGTTCAGTTGCTGGTCGGCTCTTGATGCTTTCGGCAATGGCAGCTGGGCTCGGCAATTCGGTCACAGAAAGACGAAGGTGGAGTTCGGGTGTTCCATGATTGTAATAGACAGTGACCCGTTTCGACGAGTGTTGAGACATCCGTTGCGCCTTGACGCGGGCAAATTCAACCATACCCGGAAGACCCGTCGTAGTAATCGGTTTAGGGCTGACGGCAGAAGCCAAAGGTGAACCTGGAGAGGGTAAGTTCGACTTCTCGGCACCCAAGATAGGCGATTGCGCATAAAGGTTGCCACGAGATTTCTCCGCAGAAAAGAGATCATATGGATGCTGCCTGCGGTCAGCGACTGCCTTCTTGGTGTAAGATGTAAGTGGAGGTGCGCGAGGAGTTGCATGGAACGCAGTAGCCGTAGGCGAGAGTGAACGGAACGTGCTCAAACGGGGATTTGAGATGAGTTCTCGGAGTCTGGAGCGCCGGAATTCCTTGTGAGAGGAGTTGGAGTCCAGTTCGTTCTGAATCGCTGTAAAATCCTCCGTTGCATCAACGCTGTGTTTCATTAAGAACTCTGTGTTAGTCTCGACATCTTTGTCTGGAGAGGAAGGCACAACGCACCCTTTGGCAACTCCAATGCACAACAGTGCTCTCGACAACGTCCTTAACCCTCTCCGAGTATAAGCAATCTGAACGCCACCAAACACAAACCCAATGACAGTCTCAATCGCACCAAGCTTGATCCCACCATTGATCCATCCAATCCCTTTGAACAACACTGCAGCGTCTTTTGAATCCGTCTCGATGTGACGTTGAATGAGAAACGCGCGGATAAGGCGGTAAAATGCGAAACAGAAACAGAAGGCCTGGAAAGCAACGAGAAGAGCGAGAGTTACGGAAGAGAAGAACATCCAGATGATATGGTTCCGATTGTTGCTGAAACTAGCAATGACGTGGTTCGGGCCGTGACCTGGATGTGGAGGAATGTCTACAAAGTAAATTGAGTATCAAGAGCGTGTGGACGCACTGTATGAAATGCCGGCGAACGAAGCGACCACATTCATTGAAACCAAGACGGGTATAAATATCAGTAGCAGAGGCCGAATAATGCGTCGAAATCGTGAGGGGATGATGGGGAGACACTCGCTGCGAACGAAGGCATAGAGAAATGATGTATAGAAAAGAATCTGTGTGGACGAGAGTGCACCTGGATGGTATCATGATCAGTTGCAGGGAATCAGGAGCTGAAAGGGGATCGTGTGATGATAAACGGTTGGGCGCGTACCTATTGACAGATCAATTGCCCTGAAAGTTGGAATGTAGTTCCGCACAGCGGGTATTTGAAACGAAAGAACTTCGAGGAGTGCAAGTGCAAAGAAAATAAATCCCTCAGCAACTAGAAAAAGATGCCGCCTACATCCATAGGGAGACAAGTCAGCTCGGCGCTTCTTGAACGAGGTGGAAGGTGTTACTCACCGGCCAGAACGCCAATTAGTAAAAATCAAAGAAGTCGAAAAGATAAGTTCAAGCGCAACAGGTATTATAAGCAAGATGTGGTGGAGCTCAGACCCCGGAGCTGAATAAAAACAACGAAGGATGGAGGCTTGCGAGACGCAGGTTTCGGGGTTGATAGGGGCGGCAGAGGCGGCAGAGGACGACACAGATGTAAGTAGTGCTGTTACCGAATGCACTGACACTGTTGTTGACATTTGCTTCGCTTCACGATCGGTGTAGCATTTCAAGAGTTGAAAGGAATTCCTGGATCTGGGAAGCAATCTCGCCCGCAAATTGAATACCGTAAAGATAGAAGTATGTTGCGCGCAACGACTTGATTGACGATGGCGATTGAGGCTGAATCAGGGTTGAAGGAAGAACGAATGAATAAAGTAAAGAATGGAAGCAGACTCGCTGCGGGACCAGAGATACACGCCTGGGGTGTTTCTGGGTAATAGAAGAACCTCGTTCCGTCCAAGCACCTGAAGCTAGGAAGAACGGGAAAGGTAAGAAGTAGAAAAGGGAGAAAGGGGTGCCAAGGAAGAGAAACAAACGAAAGAAGGAAGAGAGAGGAAAGAAAGAAAGCGATGGGAACCAGGAACCAGAATCAAAGCACGGACCCGCCAGGGAATTAAGATGAGATGCGTGTCTAGCTGACACCCACGGGCAGTTGCCAACCTGAGACTAAGATAGCAGGCGCCGGAAAGAAGAGCATACGGTCTCGTATCAATTGCAATACCGGGGGTGTCCATAGGTTGTGATCCCGTTGCTATCACTGTCATACGTGGAAACACCAACATCCTATGACAGGAGGGCGTCCAGATAGTCCCCGAGAGGAAAACTGTGGTATTGGAACATCAATCATACTTTTAGCAGAGATGAGTCCTGTGTTGAGCGTTGCCAGCAATTGTTGATCATCAGAATATGGCCGTACATTTCAGAATGACACTCATCCTTGGGTCTATTATGTAAGCAGTCTAATTCTGGCTTTGATCGCTCTTTTGTCAGGTGCCTTGATCGCTCCCTGGCAAAGTTTCCTACCCTCCAACATGGTTGTAAGTCAGCTACACTTTGTGCATATGGACTTCTGAAGTGACTTATGAGTTAGCGAATATCTGTCCTGCAACATGCACCAGAACAACACTTGCCCACGCGTCCAGGAGATCCAACACCCCAATCTCGAAATCTCAATCCCTTAATGCACCCTTTCGCTCGTGCACGAGAACGCACCCGCGCACTCAATGCGGCTAAAATGGATAGAATATTTGCGAAGCCTTTTATTGCGGCGTTGGAAGGCCACATCGACGCCGTGGAAACAATGGCGAAACAGCCCGACTCCATGGTCAATGTCGCTAGTGGTAGTTGGGGTGGTGGTGCGTAAAATCTGGTTTTGTTGTCGCTTGGCGTCTAACTAGCCTCATCTCTGACTTTTTGGGCGTTTCTTTGTTGTCTGTGGGATGTATACAACAGATGTCATCCTGCACAACTTGACTACAAGACAGATAACGAAAAAGATTCCTCAAGCGCATAAAGGAAAGGTGTCTGGGTTGTGCTATGCATCTGCAGATAGGCTCCTAAGCTGCGGCGTTGATCGTACCGTGAAACTATGGTCCATAGGGAATGACAACGGCGAAGGATCTTCGGTACGTCCAGTTAGAATATGGTCCCCCGATGTGGGCTAATTTACTCCATCATCATTGGCTCTTTCTGCACGTCGACCCTCCAACATCATTCATTTCAATATTGACTGTCACTTGCCGGGATGTTCCCTCGCAATCTAAATGAACGGACAGACACAACCCCTCAACTTCTTTCCGGGAAAGGCCGCATTCAAGTAAGGATACGTATCTATGAACCCGTATTGATACTGATTCTTCTACCCTCCCTCAGCGCAATTGACCATCATAGATCAGACGGCTTGTTCGCAACCGCCTCCAACATCGTCCAAGTGTGGGACGAGACCAAGTACGTCTCTTCCATCCCCATCATGTAGCAACATCCAACTGATCATCTGTCTATCCCCCATCCCTTTTCCCCTGAATTATGACCATCCACTCTCCAATGGCACCTCATCACATCCAAAATCACACCCTATCCCACTATCAACTACACACACCATTCCCCATAGAACATCACCAATCTCGAACCTAACCTTCCCAACCTCCACCGAAACAATCACCGCCCTCAAATTCAACCTCGCAGAATCTTCAGTCCTCGCATCATGCGGTTCCGATCGCACATTCACCCTCTATGATATCCGCACCTCTAAAGCCGAGCGCCGCGTCGTGATGCAATTCCGGTCCACAGCGATATCATGGTCGCCCACCCTCCCGACTCTACTGCTCCTAGCATCGGAGGACCATAATCTGTATACATTTGACGTGAGACACTTGGATCGACCGACACAGATTTATAAAGCGCACGTGAGTGCGGTTACGAGCTGTGAGTGGAGTCCGACCGGGATGGAATTCGTTAGTGGAGGGTGGGATAGGACGGTGAGGATTTGGCAGTTCAAAGATGGAAAGGGAGTGCAGAGGCCAGAGGTTTATCATACGAAGCGGATGCAGAGGTACGTCGCGAACTTCTCCATCCTGATCCTGATGATATATCTCTTTCTCAAGAGTAACATCAACACTCTTCTCTGGAGATGCGCGGTTCGTAATTTCGGGCTCGGATGATGGAAATGTTCGAGTATGGAAGGCCAAAGCTTCTGAGAAACTGGGTGTTATCACTGCTCGGGAACGCGCTGCGATTGAGTATCGCAACAAGCTCAAGGAGAGGTGGTCTGTCGATAGTGAGGTTGCGAGAATCTCTCGGTATGTTCCCCTTGCCTAGACCCTTCTCTTCCGTTCCTGATGATGGAAATTGTGTAGGTCGCGTCATTTACCAAAAGCTGTCCGGTCGACGGACAAACTCAAGCATACGATGTTGGAGGCGAGGAGGGTCAAGGAAGAGAGGAGAAGGAAGCATACGAGGGCGGGAGAGACGAAGCCCAAGGCGGAGAAGAAAAAGGTGGTGGTTGTGGAACAGACGTGAGTGCCGGACTTGGTCAGACCTGTCCACTTGGGGCGGGGATTTGGTGTTCAGTGGCTGCTCTCCGTTTTACCTTTCCCCTCCCCTCTTCCGTTTTCTTTCCGTCCTCGCTGTTTCCTGTACCTTGCCTTGAGGCTGTCTATCACCCAACCTGTTGATCCTGCGATCAAAAATTGCAGTTTAGTTCATTTATGTACATAGACTACATCACACACAAAAGTTACGTCTATTTTATCATCTGGGGTGTTTGAAGACATTTGCCGTGAGACGGATGGGCTAAATCTCGAAAGTCCTATCCAAATTCTGAAGGAGGAGGGTATGCATCTTTATCCTTGTTTTGTGATCTCACAGCTGAATCATTTGGGATTGCCAGAAGCTAGAGGAACTGATATGGACCCTTCTGCATGCATCTCGCTTTACTAGACACGCTCAGGTATGCCAGAGACTGGTGCGCGGCATTTGCACAATGCAGCTTCCAATACTGTCATATGTTATCTTAATCAGAAGCAAGGGCCTTGCAGCTCTGACATCACTTCCACCTTAATGGCTGTGGACATCCAACTCCTGTTAGAAGTGGATGAGGAGCTAGTTGATATCTCCTATTTGTGAGATTCACTCACTTATTACATCTACTCATACTCAAATAGTGATACAGGATGACCTTAGAGTTGACAAATTCAAGAAATGCAGTGTTCTTCAGGGATACCACTTGAAATGTTTAGCAAGGGCAATGTCACCAGTGGACAACCAGTGCAGGCCTTCTTTGAGAACTAATCTCTTACAGCCCCTTCTTCACATTTATACAGAGCTTTGAGCCAGCGTACATGGTGTTTTAATTGGTAGGAGTGGAAAGGGGACGGCTATCCCTAACTTTGGCCTGAACAAGTGAAGGCTGTATTCTTCAGTGGCAACATCCTGTGACCTTGCACTAGCATTAATCAATTCACTGCATTTCCTTGCGACACTTTCTTTACACCTCCCTCAACCGGAATCCACGAGCTTCTTTCTAGTCGGGACCGGGCATTTAACAACTCAACAAATCTATTCTTAGGCTTTGAGTTTTAGCCTCGTGCGCCATTTCTGCTTATAGTCCCTGGTCATTTTCGAACCTTCAGATCGGAAACCAGGACCAACATACATGCAATTTGGGAATTTTTTACACCATCTCCCAGAGTCAAAAACTCACCTCAGGAAGTCCTCTGCCAGCAATGAGCCCACTTCTGAGGAAAGATGTTTGCCAATGTGGAGGGTGCTCGACGAATTTCTGGTCGTTCCAGACTTTCTGCGCTGGTGCATGGATTCGGGAATTAGGTGTCGTTATAGATACTTTATCACTCCGAACCGGCAGCGATCCGAGTGCCGTCCCACTGGTCCATAACTTTCAACAAACTGGACACCTACCGCATCCACCCTCTCTCTCTCTCTAAACCGCTGTATGGTTACAACCAGCTGGTGGTTGTCCCATAGCGATGGCGGGTCGTATTAATTTGGGATTCATGTATTCAGACGTATGACGGACCTTGAGCTTGCGGGAGGGCAATGTAGAGTAGGAACAGGGTGTCGAGAGCGCTATTCTCTCTCGCATACGACGTTTGTGACTCTGGCAATGTTCGGTATTCAGCCTTTCAACATTGGATCCACATAAGGAGAGGAGAGAGGAAAATCTCTAGCGACAGCCTTAACAGAGGAGCAGCTGTATTCGCTCATTGAAAAGCATGCACTTGAAGCTTTGAAGGAGAGTATCTCGTGGTCGTCTGTCAGGAATGACTGGCGTGACGGGGGAAGGAGCATGTGCGGTGACGTAATTGGCAATTAGAGCTCATGGATTATTACTTCCTCGTGGGAGAGGTATTTTCCGGCTGGTGCAAATGACCATGCATTCACTGTGCTTCTGAGAAGCAATCACAAGAATTCAGAATTTCCATATGGTGCTATGCCATGTCCGAATAATTGCGATCAACGAAAAAACACCTGTGCTTCTGACGGCAAACACCCTACAACTCAGTTAACACGCGAGCGGTCGCATAGTTAATGAAATCTCATGATGCATGAGATGATGAACCCCTTCCGGTGAAAAGACGAAGCAGTGGGTGGCAAAGACATGTTGTGGATGTGGCATGGGAAGTGGCAGAAGCTCGGTAGAAGGAGATCAGAAAAGTTACGACACATCAACGCCCCATGCCGTCTGTGGCCCGCTGTATTTGAACCACCATAAGTCACCGTCCAGCATTCTCCCCTCCCCCTTTTCTCCTTGAGCGCATTGCCGACCGTCGCGGCACATCCGCGTGACATAAGCACAACTTGATCTCCAGCGGGTCTGTTTTATCCCCAGCTTTGGTGTTTCCTTTCTCCCCTCTGAGACGTATTTGAGCATCTGAGAGACGATATCCGGCACGATGTGGGCAGCTCAAGCTCGTAGCTTCCGTGCTTTCTCGCAGCGCCCTGCTCCTATGAGCGGTCTGCGTGCTTTCTCATCTTCTGCACGACGCTGTGAGTACTTGCTCTTGATGGATTCCAGGTTGCTCCCCCCGGCCCAATTTCATTCCGACCATCGTTATCAGGAGAGACGGTCACCCGCGTGTACCGTGCTTTTTATCGATCATCTCGCTCCTCGATCTCCTTGTTTCTCTTGCTGATTCAACCACTGTTTTCCTTCCTCCTCTCGTGTTTTTGCAGATAGAGGCATGGCTAACAAAATCGTCGTTGAGAACCCCGTCGTCGAGTTGGACGGTGATGAAATGACTAGGATCATCTGGAAGAAGATCCGTGAAGAGGTAACACACTACGTTTCCACTCTCTTCACACCTCATGCTCATCCACCGTGCAGCTCATTCTTCCGTACCTTCAACTTGACATCAAGTACTACGATCTGGGATTGGAGTACCGTGACAAGGTTTGTGCCACCCTTTTTGACATATTTCTCATCATCTATTTACTCTCGTTACCAGACCAACGATCAAGTCACCGTCGATGCCGCCAACGCCATTCAAAAGTACAAGGTTGGCATCAAGTGCGCAACCATCACCCCCGATGAGGCTCGCGTAGAAGAGTTCAAGCTAAAGGAGATGTGGAGGAGCCCTAACGGCACCGTGAGTTTCCCCCCTCTCGCATTCATCTTTACAGCTCTGTGCTGAAAATCACTTTATCAGATCCGTAACATCCTTGGAGGAACTGTTTTCCGTGAACCCATCATCCTCAAACGTATTCCTCGACCTATTCCGGGATGGGTCAAACCCATCGTCATCGGACGCCATGCCTTCGGTGACCAGGTATGTCTATCAGGCGCACATACGCTACGATAAAAGTGTTTTATTTACACAAGAAAATCTAGTACCGCTCGACCGACTATGTTGTTCCTGGACCTGGAAAGCTCCAACTTGTCTATACTCCCGAGGATGGTTCTGCCCCCACCTCTTTGAACGTATATGACTTCAAGGGTCCTGGCGTTGCTATGAGCATGTATAACACTGACGAGGTGCGTGAACGGTTCGTTGAGGCGTTTCTTGAAATGTAGCTGACTGGTCACAATCCATAGTCGATCACCGGTTTTGCTCATGCTTCATTCAAGATGGCTCTTGCTAAGAAGATGCCTCTGGTACGTATTCTCCATTCCCAAACCAAACGATCATTACCTCACACATGGATATAGTTCATGTCTACCAAGAACACCATCCTTAAAAAATACGATGGTCGCTTCAAGGACATCTTCCAAGAGATCTACGACACGTAAGCCTATCGTCTCCTAACACATGTCCATCAACCAAGACTCACCTACTCCACAGCACCTACAAATCCCAATTCGAGGCTCTCGGCATCTACTACGAACACCGCCTAATCGACGACATGGTCGCTCAAGCCGTCAAATCCTCCGGCGGCTTCGTCTGGGCATGCAAAAACTACGACGGTGACGTCCAATCCGACATCCTCGCCCAAGGCTTCGGTTCCCTCGGCATGATGACTTCCGAACTTCTCACACCCGACGGCCAAATCATCGAATCCGAAGCTGCACACGGAACCGTCACGCGTCATTATCGTGAATACCAAAAGGGTAATGAGACGTCTACGAATCCGGTTGCGTCGATTTTTGCTTGGACGAGGGGGTTGTTGCATCGTGCGAAGCTTGATAGGAATGAGGCGTTGAGGCTTTTTTGTGAGGATTTGGAGAGGGCTTGTGTGGAGGTGATTGATGAGGATGGGGTTATGACGAAGGATCTTGCGATTGCGATTTATGGGAAGGATGTGAAGAGGGAGCATTGGGTTGTTACGGATGCTTATATGGATGCTGTTAATGTGAGTGGTGCTTCGTTTCGTTTTGGTTGTCGACTGAGTGTTTTGCTGTAGGCCAAGTTGCAGAAGAAGCTTGCTGCGAGGGGCGTTGAGACTAAGCTCTAAGTGCTTATTCTCTCCCAGCCAGCCCTGTGTAGTGCGATGGATTGAAAGGTGTATTACTATCAATGTACCTATTGCGCGGATTGGGACATGCACATAACTTTGCTATACGCTCTCCTTTCACCCTCTTCTTTCGTTTATTGTTTTTTCGTCCGGGTGTAATTCTTTATATGGGGACACAGCTTTGTCACCTGGCTTTTTGGATCTGTGCAGGAGTAGGTGTATATGTAATATGAATTCTAGTGGTTGTGGACTGGCTGGTTGTTCCTTTGCGAAAGCGTAAGGTTGTTTGGGTGCTCCGTGAACTGAGAGTGTTTTATCGTCGGTGTTATGGAAGGAGGGACGATGGAAATGCGTACACGGTTCTACAATGACGACTGGGTTCCGGTTCGAGCGCCAGCTACAAATTGGCTTGATTTCTACACCAAGCCTTGACTCAAATTCCACGAATCCCATCGACGAGGGCTTCACCATGCGCCTGAAGCAAGCTAGCATTGTTACAAGACTTGAGTGATTGATGGGCTCTCCATGGGGATACGTCCCACAGTCAGACTGGCTTATCCCTTTACTGACTGAAGACCTCAAGTCAGCCACCAGTGTTACATATGAAACGGATCTGGTGGCATTTAGCTACCCGTGTCAGTGGTAGGTGCCTACTACACTCTCCCAAGATACAATCAGCCTCGGTGAGCAGTCACGGAGAGGAGCCATTTTTTTACCAACGCAAGTGCTAGTGTCACTGATCTATCGCGTGCCCGTGAGTGCTCCTGTCTGAACTGATGTCACCCCAGGTGGGTGGTATTCATTGAGATTCAACAGGAAATAGTTCCAGTATTCTTGAATTGTCACCTTGTTCCAACTCAACTTCAGTGGACTCTCGGTATATCTCAGACTTCCTGGGTGGCAACTCCAGTGTTCCCCTGAATTCCAGCCATCCCGACGGAGCATGGCTCAATCTCAGTGACTCACCAACAATCTTAAACCCTGATAGCCTCGCTACTCGTAACCGCCCCCCGCCGAATATTGATTGGATGCGCACTCCCCTTGCTACTCTCCTTGTCTGTGATCCCCACCTCCGATTCACATCTGGTAGCATCCTCCCCAATCCGGTTGGCAACCTCACAGCACCCGATATGGATATTCTATCGACAGGCGACGTGGTCTCTCCTGGAAATATCAACCCCTGGGCCGTCATGACCCTATTTACTCTCGCTCTCACCTTCGCTGCAAGGTTACCAGACAAAAGCACCTCCCTGCCTGTGGCTGATGACCTTAACATTAACAACACTGTCACCGCACGAATGTTTTTGGTACCTCCTCAAAACCCAGATTGGAATAATACCTCCGCAATCTGACCACTTGATATGGAGTCGATTAATCGTCAGGTTGATGACTTCTGCTCTCAAGGCTTTTACCTGTGGGTATAAGTCCGAGACTGCCCTACGCAATGTCACTGGTAGATCTGCCACGTATATTAGCGCGCATTACACGAGCGGCGGGCTTGCATTGGCAATGAGTGGGTATATAATGCGCTGAGGCTGGTTACCCCGAGGCACACACGCCTCGTAAATACAAAGTTAGCCACTGTCATCATGCGCAGGCAGTCGAGTGAATAATTACAATCTCCCCTTGTTCATTGGTACCATTGCACCGCGGGTGGTCGCCCAATTACTCGTCCCGTGCACCAGCATGACTCGGGATATATGCTACATTCCATATCTCGCTTGGAATCCATCACTCTCGAACGGCGGTGACAAACAATCGTGAAAAATCGTGAATGACATTAAAACCAAAAAAATCCCAAGAAATATGCAATTATATACATGCCAAAAATCAAATTGAGCCTCCACACCCGGGACAAGCCCAGTCAACTCTCAACAACATATCCTCCACGTCCACGTCCGCGTCCACATCCACGTCATCTTTCGCCATAGGTCTAGTTCTCAATCGCGCGGAACGTCGTCTCTTCTTCTCTCCCGGCGCAACAGCACGCCCATCGACCATATCCACATCCACATCCACGTCCTCCCCATCGCCAACAACACCACCATCACCACCATCACCAACCCAAACTTTCCAACCCTCAAACCCAACAACAACTGCATCCTCAACTTCTCCTCCGGGCGGCACGACCCCTCCCTCCCCCTCTCCCTCTCCTACAACCTTCTCTCTCCAATTGCCTAACGTTTCCTCAATACAGGTTATCACTTTTCGGAAATCCTCCGCGTCTTTTTCTTCTAGAGCGTTGTTGTTGTTGTGTACATCCTCCTCGTCCTCGGATGATGTCAAGGTTAGTTCTCCGAGAACTTGGAATGCGTCTCGGATGAGCTGGCGAGCTGCGAGGACGGCATTGATGTTGCCTGTTGGACCTAGGTAGGGGAAGTAAGCTCCGCCGCGGAGGAGGGGTTGGGATGCGAGGTGGAGGAGGGTTGTGAGGTTTGTGGTTTGGTTTTGGTTTTGATTTTGGGTGGAAGTGGAATTTGTATGGGGTGTTGTGGTTGTGTTTTTGGATCCGGAGAGAGGAAAAGGAGATGGGAGGAGGAAGAGTGTTGTTAGTAGTTTAATTGGTGTGAGGGGTGGTGCTGGGGGTGGTTTTGGTTTTGGCTTTGTTTTGGAGGATCGGGTTCTCGAGTGGGAGATGCTTTTCCAGGCGGAGGTTCGTCGACTTGGCTGCTTGCGCGTTCTTGCATCTGTATTCATGCTGTCGTCTTCGTCGTTCCACTCATCCTCGATAAGCAAATCTTCAACTTCAACTATGCTCCCACCAGAAACTTTAGATTTGGCACTGATACTAGCACTCATACCCGAAATAGCACCTCGACACGTACTGGGAGATTCATCTTTTCCATTAGGCGCTTGAGTAGTCTTGCAGAGAGCGCCAAGTTGACGTTCGTGGACTCTTTGAAGAAGGCTAATTGTCGCTTCAGGTGTCCCAGAGCCAGACCGAATGAGATGGAAGAAGTCGACGGGAGCATTTGTGTCTGGTGAGGTCATGAGTAGTCGAAGGGCACGGGGTGGTATTGGCATCCAGTTGAGACCATCGTATTCGTCTGAGATATCTTCATCCATCTCTATTTCGGATTCTCGTTGCTTGGCTTTTCCTCTTGCGCTGCCTTTGTTCCGCCCTCTGCCACGCTCTCTGCCTCGTCCTCGTCCTTTACCCCGCGTCTGTTCGTTGTCTATATCTTGACCCATATCCTTAGTTTTTCCTTTGGCATTGCGCGTGCTTTTGCTCTTGACGGGCGACGGAACAACCATCTCCGAATCGACCCATACACTCTTCGCGCCTTTCAAACATCCAATATGGTACCCTGTTTTGCAGGAGGGTCGAGGACAGAAAAGCATGACGCCTGAGAGGAGTGAAGTATCATCAGGACGATAGGGTGTGGAACAGAGGCAGATTTTGGAGCCTGGTTTTGGCTTTGTGGGATGCACCGCACGTGTGTGTTGGTTTTTGGCATGGTTTGTTGTATAGTGTACGAGGTAAAGATTAAAGTGATGTGGTTATCTCAATCGATAATAAGGGGTGTAGGATGGACTTACGTTGATTTTGCGTTCTTGGACTTCGAGGGTATATCGCCAGTAGAACGTTTCCGGGCCGATTGGCACTTGGTTTTCGAGTCTTGGACTGTCTACTTCAGAGTCCTCGACTTTGGTGCTCGTGCTCGTGGTTGTGGTGGAAGTCGACGCAGCGCCTGATTTGTTGAACTTGAGATTGAGGTTGAGTTTAGGGCGCGATTTGGGTTTTGGGAAGGTGTGTAGGCGGGGCATGGGGATGACTTCGTTGAAAGCTTGAGGAAGGACATAGTCCCAGTGATCAGACCAGATACGTTCGAATTTGCCAAGGGCGGATGTATCCCTGTTTGAATGAGTCGTGTATCAGGTGTCTACCGGTTTTTGGAATTGGGAGGTTGCGACTGACAGAGATTTGCCGAGTACTCCAGCAGCGTCTTGGGCAGAGTAGAACCATTGAACTTTTGTCCATATCTGTTGTCAGCATCGGGTGAGTGAGGTGGGTCGAGTTGGGTGAGGAAGGACACACGACGTCGGAATCTTCGCTTCCTGCATCGGCACGTATCTCGAGGATTTTGCCTACCCAATATTCGTGTGGTTCGATGGGGTCGCCGGGGGTTTTGTCTTGTGGAAGAATCGTTGCTCTGTGATGTAATACCATACGTGTTTTACAAAGGGTGAGGATGAGTAGCTTTATTGAGTGTGGGGAACGTACGTTTCGCCGCGCTTGAATCGGTATTTGGTTCCATCTTTATCACTGACTATGACATGACGTATGTTCAGTATTGGTTTATGAAAGGAAGAGGTGTGAGAGAGACGTACTTGCAAAAAGTCCGTAAGGATTCATCCTCCGCCAGCGTGTTTCATCTGGTGGGATCGGGGTTGGTTCACCATCCGGGTCAGTGGCATCTTTGAACTCGTCTTTGGCCTTGGATTTTGGTTTGCGTGCCGTTAGACGGGCTCTGCGAGCCATTCAGCGTACTTGGACTTTTAATGTGTCAGTGAATGAGTGAGAAAGGAAGTATATTGAAGGGGAGGGGAGAAGCATGCCGGAAGTGGAGATCAGACATCCTGCACGCGGCGATCAAGGGGTGGTGAATGGATTACGTCATCTAAGCCATTAAATGTCTGTTCTGCCTTGCCCGCTGTTGCTGCTTGCCTTGTCGTCCTCCACCAAGTTTCTAGGCTAACTCTGTACACGTTCCTCTCGATTACTTGCTACCACGTACAATCACTCTCTTCAATTGACTTTGTGAGGAAGGATGCTGTTCTTTCTCACTTCCCGGGTCATCAGGTAAGTCTTGATGAGGATTGCTGTGCCACTGGGCTCATTTGGTTGTAGTTCGGTGGTCGCGTTTTTGTATCCAGGCTATGCGTCGTATAAAACTTTGAGTCAACGACCTGCGTCAGAAGAGGACTTGGAGAGATGGTTGATGTATTGGTGTGTGCTTGGATGTGGTGTTGGTATTGAATATGTCGCAGAATGGGTTATTTCGTGGTAAGTCTCCCTCCACAAATCAAATATGCATATTGAATTCTAACCATCAAACAGGATACCATTCTACTACACCCTCAAAACCCTCTTCCTCCTCTACATCGCCCTTCCACAAACCCAGGGCTCATCCTACCTCTACCGTACCCACCTCCAACCCTTCTTCCGATCGCATGAATCACAAATCGACACAACCCTCGCGAGAGCCAAAACACGGCTATACGCATTCCTGCAACAACGTGCTCGGATGATTTGGGATCAAGCAGCGATTATCATAGGACAACCACCCTCAAGTTATAACTCTAATGCCGCCGGGAGGGAGTTGGAAGAAGAGGAGAGGGTGGATGGTGCGCAACCATCAACAATGACGAATCCGATGAGTGGACCGATGCAGTTGGCGTCGAGTTTGTGGGGGAGCTATGGGCCGGGGATTTTGGCCGGTGGGATGGCGCTCATTTCGGGCGCTCGTGCTCAAGCACAGGCTTCCGAATCGGGGTCTAGTGCTGGTGCTGGTGGTGCCAGTGGAGGGAGGAAGAGGCCAGGTGCGAGTGTGCTTACCACGCCTCCTAGCTCCCGGGTTCGTCCCTCAGGACATGGAAGGCAACCAAGTGTAGAAGAGAGGAAACGACAGCTCGAGGCAGAGCTTGCGGCGTTGGAGGCACCGACGACGGTCATTGAAGATTTACCTGGGGGACCTGGTACGACGTCGAGGAGTTCGTCGGATTCGGCTGTAAAACGAAAGGGACATGTGCGGAATCGATCGGGGAGTGGAGGAAGTGGAAAGTTTGAAGAGGTCGAGGTGCCGAGTGATGTGGAGGGCTATGATGTGGGTGACAACAAGGACGAGGGTGCACCTGCGGGCGGAGGTGGTAGTGGTGGTGGCTGGTTCAGTGGATGGGGTGCTGGTGCCAAGGGGTATGAGCGGGTTAAGAGTGATTAGTTTCTGGCTTTTGGGTGTCTGCTTTCATTTTCATAGCGACGAATATTTATTTGAAATATGCAATGAGCGCTTGAGCATTAGTCTATTTATAGCATTGATAAATGCCCATTTAGAAAACACGTCGAAATTGCATCAAAATGCGACTCGATGCGACATGATGAATATTTTCTGTGCAAACGGAACACCACACCCGTTTGTTCTCGTTCCTGGTCTCGCTCACTACCACCAGATCTAGGTCTCCCGGGCGGGATGTCTAACCAAGTGATGTTCATATGCTCTTCAACATACCTTTATCGTGGATCCATGGTTCGCTGCTGTTGGCAGCAGTGCTCAGAATGGTTCCTAGTTCGAACCGAATCGCCCCACAAGCTTCACTAGAGACAGAGAAAGATGAATGAGCTCCATGGAGGGTGCCATGGATTTTTAACACAGAATAACTGGATTGCGATCCAATACAATTGTCACGCATTCAAAATCCACGGTACCCTCAGCGAGACTTCTTTATTGGGTTCGCCTCGTGTGCTTGTATCCCCGCCGCCCCTGAGAAAGCCACCTAAAAGGCGAGTTCCCCGAGGCTAGTTCATAGGTGACCTCAGCTTCTGGAACAGAGCCCAGAAACTGCAATGTATACATAATTACATATTGTTCACCGCAACGCTGACCATACCGGCATCATACCGGTAACCCCACTCAATTCACTATTGAACGAACAATGCCCTGAAGAACAGAAGGTACCCCGCCAAACCGAGTGATTGGTTAGAGAATGAATTATATCTATACTAAGTACGGTAACGTTAAGGACAACAAAACAATTGCACGTGTGTTGACTCAAGAAAGTAATCGAAGTTACCGATGGAAGCAACCTAGTTAGATATAGTCAGGTTTGTGTTGAGTGAGCCCCTGGTGCTGATTCTACCCTGGACGGGGACCTTAATCACATATTTAGCAAGTCCTAAGGGGTATCCTCAACTCCGTATCATCCTCTGACCTGCATGCGGGCTGAATGCTGTAAATGCAATCGATGTCGTCCCGGCAACCGAATGTGTTGCGTTAAACACCATCGGATTCGTATCCCACTCAGAAGCCCCTCTTGTCGTGTAGCTCCGAGGGTTATGATACGCGTCACAGAGGTTGAGGATAAGGCGGCAGCCCATGACCGTGACTATGGAGTAGGATAAGCATGCTGGGAGGATAAAGTACCAGGTTCCCGCAGTTAACCAGACGACCGTCGTTGTTAAGTATAGCCCAAACGCCCTAAACCGCCTCTTTTAACTTGAACCTGACGGGGGAGATATGAGGGATTGGCTTACAGGAAGAAATACCCAAAGTTATCACGAAGTAAGATGGCCACAAGCGAAGTGCCGGTATGTTCAGATCCCCGAGGAAGCTGGCGCCAACTCCTGACGGCGATACCCGCCGCCAGGGCGAACATGAGTGTATCATAGAATACGACAGGGACCCAATACATGGAGGAATAGGGTGAGAATTTGATGCAAGTGCATTGGTATATTCCAGGGAACGGCTCGTGGGTGACTGTTCCAAACAACTCAAAAATGCGTAGAGCGACAAGACTGTAAATGGACTGACCTATCATACCTTGCACTACTAAGGACGCAAGCATGACCAGGCTAACAATCTCACCCGCGAAGACCACAGAGATACACCTGGATAATATCTTGCTATTGTAGAGGGCTTGGATGCGAAACTGCATAATAACTAGAGCGCATCATTATGGGATCACCGCCGATGCTAGGACGACCTACGTTGTGTAATCCATGTACATAGAGTAGCCACTATTGGGAGGACCCGTAAACCCCAAACACCTAGAACGTGCAAGTCAGTCCAAGAACAAGAACGTACATCAATTGAGGGAATACATACAACTAAGCGGTGGTTGCGTAGATTGCAATTCAGTCTGGTATTTGCTCAGAAAGGAATGGTGCTTACAACTGGAGAGAACGTTCAGTACATGATTATATCAACCACAAGCAATTGCACTTACCTCGTAAGTAGGATGATGGTTCAAGAGGACTATACATTATTAGAGGTTGACCGAATAGAGAATGAATAATGTCGTACCAAATGTCTCCCAACTCGATGCGCATAGAGATAAGTTACACTATTCCTACTCAAGCACCCTAATACTTACAATACCAGGAAGTCACCGATATATCGACACTGAGCAACTCTGTTAGCATCTAGTGAGAAGCATATTCGAAGGGGCACTCACTAGAAGATAGAGAATCTTCGACTTTGACCAGCGCTTCTCCTGTGCCAAAAAAAAATGAGCAGTATCCAAAGTATCCAAGGGAGCGCACTAACCCATATCAGCTCCAGCTAAAACAGGGCGTTCAGCCTAGAAATCGCACAAAGTAGTCAAGTTCGTGCTCACCTCTTGGTCAAAAGTAATAGCTATTGTTATTGTCCCACGGTACTCAGTGCCTGCTTCATAGTACGCACGATGTTCTGGAACTGACCGTGATCATAAAGGGTAACGACAATAGCTGCAACTACATTATTCCTAAATTAGTCATCGGCGGTATCAGGAGGCAGTGATATACAGTACGTTGGCAATAGCGCTGCACGTAGATCACACGGACAATAGAAGAGGCGTCAACTTCCCGAGCCATCAAGTCCTGTGACATAACAAGAGGAAAGGAGAGGGGGGGGGTTAGAGGCAGTCAGGAAAGAGCGAAGGGCGTGGAACGAGCGTGTAAGGAACTCGTAAGGACAGTGGGGGAAATGCAAACTTCGGCAAGGTTTTTATACCGTCGCTGAGAACAAAGGCGCCCACAAGTCATTATGGCACCTCTGACAACACCGCAGCGGGTATGCCGAAATGCTCGAATAAGAGCTCCACTCCGAGATTAGGTTTGCATTTATCCTCCTTTGCGCTCTTTCGTCGGAAGGGACAGCGTAGATAAGAGCTGACGTGAACATAAATAAAAACACTGTTCAGTATGCCATCACCAGCACCGGGGTTGATTTCTGCTGTGCATTGGATTGGGGTTTGGACTTAACACCATCTAAGATTCACTTTTAGGACCTTATTGCACTCATACGAATTTTGGATTGACGATCTCTGGGCCATCAGAGTGCGAAAGGACGTAAGATCAGACAAGGATCCTAAAACATGTGCCGTGGAGTTATGTCACTGCGTCACCTGTAGACACTTTGGCAACATATACATAAATTGGTATGAATGTCGGGTTAACTACTCGAGAGACTGGATGCTTATAACAGATGGGGGTTGGTCTAGAGGCAGACTAACCATGTTTTCACTCATTTGTTGACTACAATACTTTTGATTCTATTATTTGCATTGACAAATTTGATGATTGGTTTAATGATTGGTGTTGCGGATGAGGGCACTTGGTTGATAAATGATAGTCAATTCAGAACCTTCTATGTGTGAAGGCACAAAAGGTGTTGCAAGCAGCAAGAATGGTGTGCCACCAAGTACACTGAATGATGGTGTTGGAACCATCAAAATTGGATAAAGAGAAGTATAACAACAAGAGGCTGGGCTTGCATCATTGGAGACACCATAAACTGTCATTCAGGGTTTGCCTGGGGGATCTGGGATGACATCAAGGAGTTCATTGGATTTGGTTGTGAAACAGAAAGGACATGTGAGGAATCAATCAGGGAGTGGTGGAAATGGAAAGTGTTATAAGCCCTCAGAACAGCTCCCACCACAATATCTTCTACCATGTACTCATCCAAGAACTTGGACTCAACAGTGCATTCCAACACATCACATACAATTGAGTCATCATACCTTCCTAAGCATTACACTGTGATTGAATATCTACTGTTAGGGTAGATGCTATCTCAAAACTCTTCAAAATTTATGAATGTAGTCTCAATTGATAGATCTCATTGAGAGCATCTTGGAGAATATTCACTCTTGAACAAATATCAAGCCATTGGTTTGAAAAATGCAATTTATTTCCCAGCCCAGACTAAAGTGCTTAGGAAAAACCCAAAAAAAAATCAAAATTTTCAGCTTATTTCCCCAGTCTTGGTCTTCTTTCACAGCATCTGATAATTCTCATAAGCTGTTTTTGAGGTAAAAAGTTAGCAGTACTTGCTTGTTCTTATCTGTATATTCTCAAAATATGATTGCATTCAATGTATTCCAAGCAAAACCTTTGTGTGTGATAGGTAAGGCAATAAAAGGATTTGGGGGTGATAAGAAAGGCAATAAAAGGTTTTGTAAAACCTTCAAAAAGTTTATATATCATTTTTTACTCAGTTGAATGTTTTTCCAGCTGTTGTAGTCCATCTTATTCTTCAGATGAAATATATAAATCAACATGTAATAACTATTTTTAAGCCAATTTGCTGATGCTTGCAACAAGTGATACTCACTTTATTCTACTGCAGCCTGAAGATGATGATGCCCATGCAGCACTCATAAAGGTTTGCAGAGCTGAGTCCGCCAACGGACCAGTCTGCTGCACCTGACTAGGTCGAGGCACTCAAGAACAACTTTGTCCAAGTGGAAGATTTCCCGGCATTTTGTCCTGCTTGCAGGAATAAATTCAGGACACTCTTTTACTCATTTACGTGCTCCCACCAGGCCGAGTTTGTGAACATCACTGCAACCCAAGAGTCTTCGAGTGATCAGACAGCGATCAAGTCTGCCGATATCTTCGTTACGGAGAAATTTGGCAAAGGGTTCTATGATAGCTCCAAAAATGTGCAGCTCCGTGTCACCAATGGTTGTGCCACGAATTTCATTAGTGGTACGAAGGACTATCATGCGTTTTCAAATTCCTGGGCAACGAGAAACTCCTTGGAAGTCCTTTTCAAGTCAATTTCTCAACTGCTCCGTCCATTGAAACCCCCCTGCGATATTCCACCTCAGAACTGCTATGATAGCGACCCGACTAGTCGGTGTACTTACGTTGATTGTCCCACCATATGTCCACCCTACCACCTGTTCTACACCTGGTGCAGGACCCACCCGCATTGTTGGTTCGCTGTCATGCTTATCCTTCATCCCCATAACCGCTTATTCATTGGTGATTCTGGGGTTTCCAACGGGCTATGGCCTTTCAGTGTCATAACCCCAAGAGGTCTTACAAATGCGTTGCCCTTTCAGAAGAGATCGCCTCACCAAGGATCCACACGCGTGGACTTGTTGGTGCCACACCATTATCGAGGAGGACTCCCTGGGCACTCAGTCCGAGTCCCGCCGCCGGGGTCGAGGAGCAGCTGCATTCGACCCTATTGAGACAGAACCTCGTCAGTCTCATCCCAACATGGCCCTTGAAAGCTTTTATCACCTCGGCCGTTTCGCTGCCAGCCACCCTTGGTTCATATTCACGATTTTACCTCTTATCATCTGAACCTCGGATAGGACAAGTTTGCTGTTGAAGCAGATCCTGTCCGCTCATGGGTAGCTGTGGACTCGGAGAGCAGGCTGCAGAAGGAGTACTTTGACCAGCATTTCGGATCATTCTATCACACCGAACAAATCTTTGTTACCGCTGCATACCGGGCAAGAAGGCAAAGCCCCAACAATACCACCACGAAATAAAGGCTGTTGGCAAGAAGGCTCCAGGATCGTCTTGGGACCACCTTAAATACTTGAATTCGATCTCCAGGCATCCTCACTCATTTAACTGACTTCGTTTCAGAGCAATTGTGTTGACTAGTTCCCTTGCACTCGCCTCTGGCTCAAGTTGCACTACCAGGGGCATCTGCTAGCTTGAGCAAGCTACTCAAATCACAAGTTTACATTAACGCGTTCGCAGCCGCGCACTGGATCACAGACAGGATCATCGGCGCTGAAGTCTTCCCCCACTCCCTATTCTACGTTTTTGTTTTATCGACCAATACGCACATATCATCGGGATCACACAGGAGGTCCTCGGGCTAAGATTTTCCTTTGTACTCGTCGTCACCATACTGCTCCTCAAATCCCGGCGTATTGTGGCGATCGTCATGGAGTCGTTGCAATGACCGTGATGAGCGTGATGGCCATTGTGGAGGGTCGGTTTGAATGCGTTTAGTTGGTAAAGCCAGTGATTTCATTCGGCATCGCGTCGAATTTTATGCGCATATTGTGAGGGCATCTATGACGACTGATGACGCTGGGAGCGTGCTGGCATCCGGCCTGCCTCAGGGAAAGAAGGAGTAGGATGAGGACACACGTTACCCTTCTGAATATTGGACCCGTGGTGAGTTGGTCTGACAGTGCTTTGAGGGTAAGGCTTCGATTAACCCGCGTATTTACGTGGTGTTTTGTCTGGTAATACACTTACCAAACCATTGGGATGTCTGCCTTGGTGCTCTTGCGCTCCAATCAGACAATCCCGCTTCTCGTTTGTAGCGATAAAAGTCTATCTGTCTGCCTGCCATCGACAGGCAACAGGCCGGTTGGGCGTGTTTGCACCAATTGCTATTTGGGGATCACGGAGATCATGGGGATGTTGGAGTCCAACAATTGGTTCCTGGAAACTGTTACATATGAAGCGTGTGATTTCAGTTCGTAAACAAGAAAGGGACGAAGATAGATAAAGACTCCGCTGGTATTGTGGGTTGGAACGTGCGCAGCATGATGAATCGTTAACTGAATCAGCAGGGAGATGGTGATACCTGGTAACCTATGGCAGGTGTCGTGGATATAACGCGGTCCTTGGAAACGTAAGGAAGTCGTAAGGAATTTACACAGGTTGCAATGGGGGGTTTGCTTAAATCAGACGGAGACCTGCCAGGACTGCTCAAACACGCTTAGCGCCTGCAGAACACTTGGGGCAGATCAAGTGGATATAATTTTCAAAACTTGAATAAGTGTTGGAGAGATGATACTCGAGGGACAGACCCATCCCCTTTTATGGCCCGCCGAGCAGAATTCGACCGTTAATGGTTCTTTCTCCTTAACTCTGACCATGCCTGCCGCTTCCTCCTCGCGCAAAGACAACAATCCCCAGCTCAAGGCTCTGGAGAAGGAGACAAAGCGAGCAAGGGGTAAGTACTCCTCTCTCGCCAATTTCGCATTTTCACTCATGCTTCTCACAGGCGCCCTCTCATGTGCCGAGTGTAGACGGTATCTGCAACTTTTCTATTTGCCACCTTCACCGTTTGACCACTTCATTCCTCCACTTTTTCCAGGCTCAAGCTTAAATGCGATAAGACTGTACCCTGCGCAAGGTGGGTCTATATCTCGTCTCCGCCCCCCTTCATTGACCTTATCATTGCATCACACCAGTTGTAAGCGTAGAGGGTGCTCCGCCATTTGTCCGAATGGTAGTCTCATTACTGGCCAGGGAACACGGTGCGCCCAACTTTTTGTGGTGTACATAAACTACCCCCTAACTCTACCCAATTCCATGTACGCATCTATAGGTTCGTCCTCGCAGATACTGAAAAGCTGCACCAAAAGATCGCTCAGATGAGTGACCGCATCCGCCAGCTTGAAGATGCCGTTGCCATTCTTCAGTCTACCCTGTCCAACGAACCACACCCACTCCTCTCGCGTGAGCTCCTCAAGATCAAGTCGAGTATAGAGTTACATGCTGCAGTGGATGAAGAAGTTGTTGCGCAGAGTAGGAAACAGGAGCCGGAAGAGGAGGGCGTTATTGACGCGTTTGGGACGCTGGCGATTCGGGATGATGGTGCCGCCACGTTCTACGGGAGGTCTGCTGGTTCCGAGGTGCGTTGGCAAGGTTTGAGAAGGGCTGCGTTTTGACGTAATGGTTAATCGTGCAGAGCCTGTTGATTGTGAGTTGGTCGTAGCAAAACTTGGGCGTCCCTATAGCTTAACCACCCCCCAGGGTGAACCACATTCCGATGACCCAAGTACTACCCTCAGGAATGGCCTGCAAGAACCACGACCTGTACGCGACAATACTCAAGCACATGCTCCCTCTCCAAACACGCAACACCAACCCCAATCCACTACTGCACTTACCTATCAAACCCTCCAGACCACACACGCAGCCTCCAGCAGTTCCTCCACACAACAACATACGTCCCCGCGCGAATCAATAGCAGCCCTCACGGCATCCTTCCCTCTCAGCGCGAACACCTTTCAAGCGATCACAATTGACATGGACTACCTCCTCGTGCACTTCCTGCCGAAATGGGAGGAAGCCTGGCGGCTCGCGCAGTTATACCTCGAACAGGCCCCGTGGTTCTTTGGTGCGGTGACGAAACGACAGCTGTTGGAAGAGATGCTGCCGATGTGGTACTGCGAGGCTAGAGGACTCGTACCTGGAAGTGCTCCATCCCCTGGTATGAGTGGAACACCAATGACGCCCGTGAGTCCAGCAGACGGGCAGCCAGCAAACGCTGCATCACCTGGGTCGCTTTCGAACTCCTCGTCAACGTCATCCGCTACCACCGCCTACGGTTCCTCTAAAAGTCCAGGGCAAGCACAGACTACGCGCACAGCACATGACCTTGCGCTGTTGTTTATGGTTTTCTGCTTTGGTGCGCTCACGGATGTCAATTTACCGGCGGCGCCGGATAATCCGGTTTCGGAAGAGTTCTTTCAGCTTACGAAGGCGGCATTGGTGTTGGAACCGGTGTTGGAGAGGCCGCCGAGTGTGTCTACGGTGCAGACGTTGTCGTTGATGGCAATCTATGAGGGGATTTGTTCAAAGGATGGTAGTATTGAGCGGACCTGGGCGTTGTTCGGGATCGCCGTCAAGTTGGCGCAGAGTGTGAGTGCCTTTTGTGAGCGAAATTTATTTTTCAGGTCTAATGGATGCCTTCGGCGTGTAGATTGGACTGCGTGAGTGATTAATTGGATCCTCTTTCGTAGGGTTGAGCACTCATGCGATGCATGTGGACAGATCGTGATTGTGCAAGATGGAAACTCTCCCCCGCAGAGGTGCAGAAAAGGCGAGCGTTGTTCTGGGAGTTATTTATTACAGATTGCTGGCAGGTGTGCAATATATCTCTCAGTCCATGCTTACAGCTAATAGGGATCGGTGTAGAGCTTGGCAACAGGCAGGCTGGCCACGTTCTCACTTCCATTTGTTGACTGCGAATTGCCCGCAGATCCAGACGAGACCATCGCAGAAGACGGGAGCATTCAACCTAGCTGTACGTCCTTGCCACCTTTCCTCCCATATATTAATTCATTCAACTCGTACAGTTCCCTTCTGGAAGGCCCGCTTTGGCGCCGAATGCGTCTCTGCAGTCGTCCAAGGCACACTGACCTCGCGTGCGCCCAAGTACAGCATTATACTCGATTTAGATCGGAAGGTAAGGGATATGGAGATGCCGCTGTATGCACAGCAAGCGCAGACGTTGAACCTTGGTTCAAATACGGATGCCGCGAATTTGGGGCTTGGACTTGGAGAGACGATGAGTCGGTTCATGCCGATTAATTATCGTGAGCTTAGTGCGTGCGTTCCCCACAGCTATCTCGTGCAGACGGAACTAATAGAGAGATGCGTCCATATAGCGCTATTGTATATCCATCGCTGTTTCTTTGCGCACGCTATTTCGACACATCCAAACGACCCGATCAAGTCTGCGTATGCGCCGAGCTT
The DNA here is from genome assembly GCA_018524395.1 of Podaxis carcinomalis. NCBI lineage: Eukaryota > Fungi > Basidiomycota > Agaricomycetes > Agaricales > Agaricaceae > Podaxis > Podaxis carcinomalis. Next base: position 29,805 of record JAEUWJ010000518.1, read on the forward strand.
TTTGGCTGGGTATAGGAGCGCGTGTACGATTTTGGGATCGGTGAGGCAGCAGTTTACGTTGTTCCCGAGGCAGATTGCCCGGTTCTGGGTGTTGTGGACGCACGCGTTTAGTGCTGCTGTGAGTTGCTTTTCCCTTTTTTTTTTTATTTTATTTTCTTCCTTTTTTTCTGTATTTCGTCATGCCTTCATTCCTTCTGCCTGTCCTTCTCTTCCATTCCTTCTCCTCCTTTCCCGCGCTTCTCTCTTTTCCCCGGGATTGTGGTTATTTTCAACTCGGAATTATTTTGAACCTCTTTCTGATGCATGTGGACTCGGATATCTTTTTGTAGGTCATGTTAGCGTCAGTGGCGACACATGTGTTTAAGCAATCACAAGTTGCACACGCGGCGCTGATAGAACTCAATGGTGCGTGCGAGCTGTTTGAGCACGCTGCAAGGCATGGTGGGAGAGCTGTCAAGTTTCTGGTGAGTACCCGTGCAATTTCTATTTCTGTCCCCTTGTGCGTTTCGGCTTTTTACACCCTTCCATTCCCTCATCGGGTGACCGGGGGTTTATTCCGGTTTCACTTGCTGCCTTTGATTAGATTTCTTTCCATGATAAATTTGTTGATTGGTGTTACTGATGACGATATTTGGTTTGTTGATGACAGCCGATTCTGAAACGTCTACGCGCGAAAGCACAAAAGTCGTTTGAAGACAGCGAGAACGGAGTGCCACCGAGCATACCGAATGATGTATTGAAACCATCAAAGACGGATGAAGAGAAGAATGAGTTGGAGATTTTCGGTGGGAAGACGCATACAATTGCGACGAAGCGGTCATTTGCGAATGTGAGACCGAATTCTGCTGGTGAGTTTTTAAGTTACCTGACTCCTTTGTGTGACTTGGCTGACCGGTTTTTTTCCCTTTTTCTGCCTCCAAACTTTATGTTTACAAATGTAGGGAGTTTGTCGCCTTCGAGAGGGAGTTCGGGGAGTCCACAGATTAAGCCCCTTGCACAACAGACCCAAGCGCAGGGACACTTGCAAGTTCCGGGTCAGGCATATGTTTACCCGCCGAATCCACTGGGACCAGGAACGGATTACGGAAGCCTGCAGCAACAGCAGCAGTTAGTAAACCAATATCCCTCGTTCCAGGGCGTGCATCCGAGTTTGGTGCATGAGCTACACGGGTTTGGCGGAAGGATTGAGGCGCAGGTTAGGCAGGCTTATATGGGTGGTGGTGTGTCCGGTGCGAATACGAGTGCCAGTATAGGTGGAACGATTCGAGAGGTCGCGCCGGTCGCGGTCGGTGTTGAAGACAGGAGTGAGATGGTTGGCGTTGAGTTCCAGCAACAACAACAGCACCAGAGGGAGATTGAGATGGAGTACCAGCAGCAGCAACAGATGCAATTGGAAGCGGAGAGAAGGCTGAGGGAAGAGAGGCAGAGGGTTCAGGAGATGGAGAGGCAGAGGGCTCAGGAGATGGAGAGGCAGAGGTCTCAGGAGATGGAGAGACAGAGGGTACAAGAGATGGAGAGGCAGAGGGTACAAGAGATGGAGAGGCAGAGAGAACAGGAACGTGAGAGAGAAAGAGAAATAGCAGAGAAGAGCCAGATACAGAGAGCAATGCAGCAGCAGCACCAACATCACCAACATTATCAGACGCCACACCCGCCACGGTCGTCCGTCTATCAACCCCAGCAACATTCGCAATCTAGTGGGTATTACACCCAGCAACAGGGCGAGAGCGGAAGTGCACGGATGCCACCTCCCCCAGCAACGAATGTACAAGTACCGAGTCATCGACCGCCGCAGGCGTATTCAAGGCAACAATCGTATGGAAATGGACAAGACGCGATGTATCACCAAAGTCAACCTGTGCCAGCGGCTGCACATCAGTCGCAGGAGCCAGCTCATCCTCATCCACTCCAGCAACACCAGCAGTTACATGTTATACCACCGCAGCAATATCTTGGTACGAGAGGTCAATTGGTTACGCCGTTGTCGTCGTCCCCGATGTCAGACCAGGGGACGCCTGTAACGCCGTATGATGCGCAGGGTCCATCTTATCATCAACGGGTGACGCAATATCCGCAGCAAGAGGGACCCCAACAAGGGTATTCACAGGAGACGTATTCACAATATTGGGCTGCTGCACCTAGTGTACCGGATGCGCACGGATATGCAGCGCATGGGCCGCATCAACATGCACAGTACTCGGCCCCGGTGCAGCAGCAATATCCAACGCAGGCGCAGGGTGCCAACCAGGTTCATACGTCTCACCCGGGCCAGCATCATCCCCAGCATCAACAACAACCGGGGTATGCGCAACACCATTATACACCTGGGGGCGTGTTGAGAGATATCGCGGCGGATGACAACAGACTACAGGAGACATGGACGACGTATATGCAAAATGTAAGTTTTTCCTTCGTTTTCTTTTTTTCTTTTTTTGTTCGGGTGCTGATGTGTTATGTTTTGTAGGTTGCTTCACCGAGGCCTTTCTTCGAAGATTGAAGGCTCGAAGGGACCACTGTAGTCTGACATTGGTATATGCCTTGACTACATGCCTATACCCCTCAAACGCGCTGATCCTTTCTTGGGATTTTGATAGATACCTTTTGCCTTTTTTTGGTCTCTTCCTCTCGTTTGATTGTACGTTAGTGTGCTGATCTCGCCTCTATTTTGTCTCTGCCCATTCAAATCCGTTCCTTTTTCTCATCCCTCTGACGTTATTTCGGTATTCGTACGTTGTATCTTGTAATAGTGGTTTTGTTTCTACCAGTATCTACGACGCTTGGTCTTTAATCGACATGTACTTGACTTGTCTGTACTCTGGTTTGCGTAGAAGAGTGCAGGCACAAACTACATAGGCAATTTGTACAAGTGAACAGCTAGGTCGACAGCCTCTCACGGAGGTTCTTGACTGGCAAAGTGACGTAAAAAAAGGAAAAGCAAAACAAAGGATTTAAACTCAAGCTCAAATGAGGGAGTCCTTCCCTCAATTGGTATCTTGAAGCTTCTATCGACCCCAAGGCTTCACAGTGCTCAAGCCCTCAAGTATAGTCAGCTTTGGTTCGTGTTATCCTAATTGGTGATGGATTTGCTCATCTGTGTCCAGACGAGGACTGTTGAAGAAATGTCAGTGGATGGATTGAATCAGGGAATGACAGGGGTGCAAGATAAGATTGAGATCCTCCAATACAGCCACAGCGTCACGCCCTTGTTTGCAGACAGTCTTCTTTGTCGTGTCTAGTTTATGTACCTATACATCGGCCTGTTTCAAACTTCTGGCATGTAGGCCGCAGTCAATGGCGAAGCGAAATGAATTCTGGTGGAAGATTCCAGTCTGCCACAAATTACATTCGAAGGATTCGAGCCATTAAGTCCACAGCAAGGAGGGACCCCCTTCCCGCCAAAATTAACCACGCAATGAGCCTGGAAAGCAGGTATATCCGTTTTGGCTCCCAGGGTTGTGACAGTTGGTCTTTGGACACTTGTTGTTGAGAGACGAAATCAAACCTTGCTCTCCTTCCCAATCGTCCAAACGACCCTTTCGATTCTTATCCTTCCCAAGAACTTTCTGCCCGGTTGAGTTCACCGGTTTCCGATGAATGTTGCTGGACTCGAGCCGGTGTTTCAGATGAAACGCACACTTCCCAAAGGCTCGACGTGTTTGAGTGTTAAGATGAACGGTTACTAGCGATAGCGGCGCTTGCCAAAGGGAGGACCACGATGCGCCGAGGACAGGGAGACAAACCTGAGAACAGAAAACAATTCTTATTAGGAAGCGACCTGCTTGTTCGACCTCTTGCTTCTGGGTAGGACAAATTGGGTGAAGGTGAATTCTTCCCCGAAAGCCTTCATCGATTGCAATCGTGTATTAACGAAAACCATTGGTGCTAATCTGGTTCTTTGATGTAAATTGGTAAATGGATCTGCATACTAGATAATGGATATTTGGCCAATTCCCTGTGATCAGAAGAAAGCAAGGCAGAAAGCGATTAAACGAAAAGGGCACTGCCCAATTTCGAAACCGAAGTAAAGTACGAGACAATCTACTATGGGTGAAATGGACAGAACGAAACTTCACACTGCTACAAGTCCAGCAAACTGCCGGGCATTATGATGATGCATATGAGGAACAAGCTCTCGATGATCATCAGCGGTACTGTGACAACCACATCAGAAAATGTTCGTGTTATTTATCTCCTGAGTGCAACGCTCCGGTGGTGGACGAACGTGTTCTCAGCTCGTCTTCTTTGGAGTAATGGTCGAAGTGCTAGAAAGCGATGATACCCGTGACCTCCGGGACGAAGTCCGGTTTGGATGGGGCTGATAGGAACGTGAACTTGAGGAGTCTGCACTCGCATGGGAAGACATGGTCTTTGAACGGAGGAGCGCCCGGGTATCCTCCTCTCCTCGCCGAGGCTCTGGTATTTGCGAGTAGCCTCGACGCGTACGCGTCGGCAGCGGAGGCGGTGACGGTGAACTTCGGTATCTACGGGTCGCCGGTGCAGGGAGGGAAGGCGATTTGTTGTGGTGTCGTGAGCCATCGGATGTAGAAGCCTGCATCCTGGAAACAGCGGATGACATTGCTTTGACCTTGAGGAAAACGTTCGGCAGGCGAAGAGAGTTGGTAGGAGATGTTGTATCAGGGTCAGCAGCAAACATTGACCGCTTGGGTGGGGAAGGTGGCGGAGAGGTGATAGCCTGGGAAGGCAGGAAATCTTCAAATGAATTTAGATTTGAGTTGACCGTCAGAGCCTTCTGTTTCTCGCCGGGATCTGTAGAACAAGAAAATTCAGTATTGATGTTAACGAGTAGATTGTGGAGTCAGGTTAAGACATGTGGTCGACATGAGGTACCACATTAAGTCAAAGCGATCGACGTAAAGAACGGGGATCGCAAATTATGTACTCAGGAAAGCAAAGGGGAGTGAGGTAGCTGGAAGCGGGCCACAGCAATCGGTCAATCGGGATTGAGGGGTGGGCCATGGCTGCGATACGGTGGTGAGAGTGGAACAAACCTATTCACCTGATGGCTCAAAGGCATTTGGACGTGCTCTTCGAATGTTATCCTCCCTTCCCTGGACTGGTGTAAGCACCCCAAACCTGTTTCCTGGCTCGGACTCGTATAGAGCACCAGTACGATCTTGAAAGGTATAGCGACTGGTGTCGGCATCGTAGCCGATGCGCTTCATTCCCTCAGGGAGGCGCGCAGAGTCCTGTTACCATGCCATATCACACAGTCGTAAAGCAGTGCAAGATTGTGAAATTGAATGGCGATTTGGAGAGCGTCGTAAGTGGTGCGCTGAGCGACTCAAGACTACTACTCACCTCGTCATATTGCGACCAGCGGCCCATAAATGTGGTTTAAAATTTGCTTGGGGTACAAGTTGGAGGGGAGAAAGACAGGAGTACAGAACAGACACCGTCTTAAAAGCTGGATGAGAGTTGAGTGGTTGGTCGCGTGAGGCACTGCATTAGCCCTAGGAGCTGGACCAATGATCGTCGTCCTTTTGGATTCTAGTGTGCTAAATATGTCATGTGCCAAATATGTGATAGCATGACATGAATGAATGACCACACCTCGATAGGAGTTGCTACTCAACCCCAAGTTCAATTGCGGAACGGGCTGACCTGGCCGCCAATCTGCATTGACCTCTATTCTTGCATAACCCTGTCAGTGTTACGACCAGTGATGGGGTCGCTATCGCGATCCATGAACACGTATGGAGGTTTATCACGAAAACCTGTTGTGCACTGCCTGGGTGTATGCGTTTTCAGCTTTCAAATCTCCGCCATTTGCACAGCGATGACTAATCCTGAGGCTACTCCGCAGCCTCTCCTTGCTCACTAGTTCATTAATTCCTCGGAGGTAGACCCTTCGCACTTACACCTCACTTATTGAATCCACTTCGGCACCGCACATCACCTTAGGCTCGTAGTGCTTAAAAAAACGTGTGCTGCAGACCCAATGGTCATACCGTGGTGATACTACCGTCCCTACATGAAAGCCGAAAGTGAAGGTTATGCCACTGCTATATACATCGATGCTATATACCCAGATCCAGGCTGTCAATTGTACAGTATGCAATCGCTGTGGTGAAAGAGAAAGTAGTAGTGATGGTTTTCGTTCTACGATTTATCCTACATATCATGCAATAGCTAATGAATGATTTTCAACAGAACATCTGTTACTTAGAACTTGCAAAGTTCGGTCAGTATATCAGCCTGTCACCAACTTCATAGTTCTTGCCGAAACCCGATTTCGTATACGAGGACCCAAGAGCAGCAATTCATGAAGTAGTCGAGTGACATTGCAACACCAACAAAGAAAACTAAAGTCAAACTATGCATAGGAGCGTCCACAACGAGCGTTGTACAATGACGGCTGTGAGATTGCCCAAGATAACGCAGATGTTATCAGCCACTGAAGCAACTCCTCTTCCCCTGATGCGAACATGGAAGGCCGCCGTTTACGAGGAGGAGAAAGTGCGTATTATTGTAGCGGCCTCACTGGTAGGGAAGGAGAGGGGATGGAGAATATGCAGGACTTGAGATACTACTCAGGTAGAAGCTAAGGTCAAGTTATAAAACGTCCAACTTCCTAATGTAGAAAACCATCTTATCTGTACCAGTCACACCCAAAATCTTACTGGTGCAAGCCACAGCTTACAGAAAATCACCGAAAGTTCCTGATAGAACTGTCATAGCAGACGGGGAGGGCATAGGTGTTGGAGAACTGATGTCAACCGAGTTGTTGAGATCATCACTGTCGCCACTATGGTGCCAAGTGCATTTCATACCCACATTGAGAAGCTTGATCAGTTTGAGTGCTGGATGTGACAAGACTTAGAGCTGAGCATGGTAGGGGAAGGGTTGGTAGAAGTCACAGGGAACCATAGCTACAGGTAAACAGTATTTGACATCCTCAGTAACATTCCGGAATTGTTGGAATCTACTCTGATGATCCGGATCAACAGTCTCAATCAACAACAAAGATATTGTAATTATACTACCTTGACTTGTAATTGAGCCTCCTGGTATGGACGTCGATGGCGGTTCAGCAGTGAGTAGTCGACGGGTATGGAGTATCATCCTTGTCGACAAGACCATCCGGATGACAATAAACAGCCTATAGAATGACATCCATGAGAGACAGCACCAGGGAGTGAAGCACTCCAGAATATTTGGCACTCACGGCACCATCATGAACATGTTTTTTGTCTATCAAAAGACCTTGAGCTGGCTGGAAACTCTAGATGAGGGCAGAGAGGTTGCTTACAGATTGGATTACTACACCCAATGCTATAATTGATAATCCTTATTGACATTAGTGACATCAGATATTAGAAAAGTGTACATCTCCCAAGTGCATATAAGCAAGACTTACCACAGAGGTATATGTAGAAGAGGACACCTATGTGGCCAGAGTGAGATATGAATGGTGTAGGAATGAACTAGTGAGTCAAAGATAACCTTCACGGTATACTTGGTGCATCAAACTATGTCCTCCTAGACCTCTTGGGTCTGATATAGCTGTGAGAGTGTGGGGTCAGGTATCAGTGTAAATACAAAAGAGACCTAACTCACCCATTTGGGTTGTTGGAATCAGGGCCAACACAAGCACCACTAGATTCTCACAGTGAGTACCGAACCAGATAAAGCTCTATCAGGTGGAATTGACGTACCAATATCAGGGACCAAATTGACAAGGTACATGAACCATCCATCTTTCAACTGTGTGTGGAAAATACAACCATTGAATCCATTAATGGAATAATAGTTGTCTATTAGCTGAATTCAGTATCTTTAAACTATTCCAAAATCAACATTTAGAGGAACTTGAAACCTCACAGTAATATGATCCAAAATATTTTCTGCCAAAGTACAGTTGAAAGCCTGTTATCACAATAAACATTGTCACCACCCCAGCAAGAATCCTCTTATCATTTCCCCACATGACATAGAGGCGCAAACAAAGGATGGCTTGAGTTTGGGGGTGAATGTTACACCTATCTTAATTAATGTGATATAGACTACTCACTTTCAGAAAGCAACATGCCGACCAAACCAATGTCTAAACAATAAATAACTGAAATATTGGTAGGTAAATCAGGTAAATTGCTTACAAGCAAATGCCTCTGCTAGGCCCTGGCAATTGGTAGTGGGATCCCATCCGACTATGCCCAGTACTGTGGACGCCGTCAATGTAAATCGAGTGATTATGAGACCCAACATACAAAACTGTTGCATGATGAGATTGGGGATTACAAAATACCGGTCTAGGAGGAAGACACATTTCATGAGGGTCCACTTGGAAGCCCAGACGAGTTCCACCTCCTGAGCAAATGTTAAGGAGTAGTCGAATACCTTTTGAAGCGATAAAACAAACAAGACATTGAGCGAATGAGGACTAGGTGGTTATTGACTTACATATAGGGCCAGTGCAATGCCTACGGTAGAACAGATATTAACCGCTCACACAATTTCGATCTCAATCTTAACCTGGAAGACTCATACCTTGAAAATACTGTTACAACACCCATAATCAACTCACGGAATGGCAAGTAATTAGATGTGTTACTGGCCCACCTGATATAACTGAAGTCGATGTAGATCATGAGAGAGTTGGGTAGCTGAGACCATCTTGGAGGCACTCAGGGAGCACTGGCAAGTGAGAGAAAGCATTCTAACGACCTGGTGACCTTTAAGAATACTTTCGAGCATACTAGTCACGAGTATAGATGAAGAACTTGTTTTTTGTGTAATAAGTATCTTGTTCTTGGACATACAACATGCTGGAATAGTCCAACAACATCTTGATATCATCTCTCTTTGGAGCATTGGTATGTCATCGGTAGTTCACATGCCACACAAGAGAACAAATGCATCACGTTGCGAACCCGCAGAAAGTGAGGCACTTCTATGCCTATTTGAGCACTGTACTTTGTAAACCGGCTTCTGAGATATCATTGTGATTGCAAGACCTATGGCAGGCTGTGTCGACAGGGCTGTGCAAATCCGACCTGGAGTTAAACCAGGAGTGTGTGTTGAGCGTCCCGTACGTCGGTCTCTTTGGATTTAATACAAGTCTTTACCAAGATTCGTGACCATTGATAGCACCCAAAGTGCAATACGTTCCAGGCTGACATGGGATGGATTAGTGTAGGGTCGTCTGACTTGGAGATCCACATATTTCTACATATGATGATCACCCAAGGGCAGTGCCATCATTGCCATCAGAAGCTCCAACAAATGTAGTAGATCACTGAGATTCTCCAACGTTGACCTTTTATTGAGATGGAAGTAGGATATTGTGATATAGAAAACATCCTCTGATGGGTAAATTCCGACCTACCGAGCGTAGGTGTCAATCGGGCCGTTCCGCAGATGTAGCGTGGTGTCATAGGAGAACACAGCATAGGTCCAAGGGCTGTTGCCTTAATAATAGGTAGGCGACGTGAAGCAGGATAACCAAACAACTGGTATGTTGTCTGTCCCAAAGGACGCAGATGGGTTGGATTACTCTCAATTGTCGGCGAGCCTAATCATTTGAAAGTCCATTGTAAATGCCGTGCTTACTGGTCAGAGTTTCCACGTTGCAAATTGTCAGCCATCCAGCTTTCAATGTCTAACCAAAACCACGGCCCAGTGAACAACACCTTTTTTTGAGTGGCTAGCTCTGTAATCTTGGCATTGCCGCATCCCCAATACCGAAGCTGGTCGTATGACTCATGATTGTTTTTGGGACTGTTGAAGCTGATATACGTGGCGAGTGGGACCCGTACAGATGGGCAACGACCAGCTCCAAGCTCTGTTGCCTGGTCAACTTGGCTGTATCATAGAGACTGGGCGGTTGCCTTAGGACGGGAATCCGGCTGGTCCTTTGGTCGTATTTCTCTCAAATGTTTCAGTGAACTGAGGATATGGGAATTTATTTGGGCTGGTAAGAAGATTGTGTTCGAATAAAGGCCGGAGGATATCTTTTAGGATAGGGCTAATCTAGGGCTCACACATTGTGTTCTAGGGTTCCTATATAGCACTTCTAACGTTGATTTGCGGGCGGGTGTGCGGGGGAGGGCCAGGGGAGGCCCCGACAAAGCATTATAAGCGTTCCGTAGTATCCTACCAGCATCCGAGGAAGAATAAGGGTATACATGGGGTCATCGCCCGCACCTACTGGAGAGCCAGGTGGATTACTATCTGGCGTTAGCTAGGCCTCTGCCCAGGTGCCACTGGAGTTTCAGGATGGTTTGGTCACCGAAACTACACAAGACTACGATGGCAACTCCAAGCACTGAAACAATATCCTGGACTAGATAAGTGCTGACACTAGGGCTCTGTGGGTACTGTTTCATGGTATGGTGGATTTCGTCCCACTGTAAAGCACCGAGTTACAGTGTGTAGCTTGTCCCAGTGTCATAGGTCGACCGCAGCATCAAGGACCTTCTCCATGAGCCTCGCACAGCGAAGTTTAATGAAAATGAGCAGGTTGGACGCCCAGAAGATCAATGCGGACTCTCCATAGCAGCAGTTCCGTGGAGTCAGAAGACATTTAATGAATTCTAGCCAACATGCATAAAACACGTGGAAGGGAGTGTTATGGACGCGTTATGTGTGCATGTTTGGGTTTGTGTGATCTTGCTCTGGATCACGGGACCGTCTCGGATGCGGTCATTATCTTGTGCTCTGCTCAGGAGTCTTGGACGCCTGGTTCCAACTCCCTTCATGTCCGCGAATAAACCAGGACCACCTACACCCTCGACATCGTCATCCTCAAGACAACGGCCGCCTAACAGACGTTCTCCAAGTGCCTACACTGTTCCCTCACGTCCGATGGCCTTCCAGCACCACCGTCGGGCTTCAAGTTCGGCTCTGACGGTCCAAACGCAATTTACGACACATCCTAACACAACGACCCCGCAAGGAGCGCAGGATTACCCCAGCAATCCGCGTTTCTCGTATTTGTTGAACACGGTGCTCGGATCGCCATTTCTCACGACCACAGACGTTGTTCAAACACCATCACATTTCAACCTGGACGATGCGATTGAGGAGAGCGATGTGCACCATCCACGACCACCTTCTCCATCACCAACAGCAGACTACTCAATCATCGATGTGGAGGAGTTGGAGGCAGACAACCCACCCATCATTCGGATCCCAGGCGGTTATCCATACCGGCACCAACGGTCCATGTCCTCTTCGTTTACAGGCTTTGGCCTCCATTCCCCTTCATCCTGGTCAAGCACCAGAGGTCGCACATACTACACGAGTCCCGGGTTAAATGGGACACCATTCATGAGCCTCAACCACCCGACGGAGTCCATCTCAATGCCTAATATGCCTCAATCGTCGAATCCCTTCAAGACATTGTTGCCCCGGATCTGGGATGCACTCTCGTCTCCAGGGAAAGCATTCTCTGGAAACAATCATTATCCCTCATCTCCTTCATCTTCCTCGGCTTCTATCAATTCCTCTCCTACCGCTTCACCTAGAAGCTTCTCCCACTCTGGCTCCCTCCCAACCGGACTATTCAGCAGTCAATCTCCTTCCGGTCGTCAATCACCTCTTCCCCGGAGTGGCCTTTCGAGGAATAACAAAGGGAAGAACAGAATTCAGCCTTCCCATTACTCTCCGTTCGCCCCAGAACCCGCAGAGAACTTCGACTATAGTGAACTTTCCCCATTGGATGGTGAAGAAGGCGAGCTAATCGATGAAGCTTGCTTCGTTGACGTACGAGCCGTCACTGGTGTTGATATCCTAGCTCTGTTACCACCAGAGTTGGCCCTCTACATCCTCCAACTCGTCTGCCCCTCTCCCTTTGCCCGCAACAACCGCTATTCCCGTCCAAGAAGGCTAGACCCTTTGTCTAATGAGGCCGAGGAAGAGTCTAAAGTTGCTTTATCTGCCATATTAGCTTGCCTTGTTGTCTCTCGCACGTGGCGGCGCCTGGCACTCGATAACTCTGTCTGGCACGCATTATTCTTGGGGAGATGGGATGTTGACCTCAGGAGGGCCGGTGTGTCCCATATGCGAAAACTGGGGTCAGGGTCGCCATCCGACAATATTGATTCACCAACACGCCAACAAAAACGGCATAGGTGGAAACTCAAACATAGAGCTCAGACGTTCAAGTTTGGTGCTACATCCAAGTCCTGCGCTTCCCCGCCACGTGCACGTGCAGAGCCCTCAACCTCGACCCTCGGAGCGCCCCAGGCTCTCCGCCAGCCCAAACAGAACTTCCCATTACAGTTTGATTGGAAGAAGATGTATATGGAGAGGCTTGAGTTGGAGAAACGATGGAGTGGGACCGCTCGTGTCAGGGTGCCGATATTACTTCCTGATGACACGCAACCAGTGCATGAGGTTGG
>JAEUWJ010000520.1:0-46147 GCA_018524395.1 Podaxis carcinomalis
TTTCTGGTCTTCAAGCGCACTCTTTTTTATGGAGTGTTAAGTACCTAGGAGATGTATAAGTGCGAGAATTTGACGGGATAACATCTGGAAGCTCACGCAGAGTTACCAAGTAATGGTAGACGACTGAGGAGAGTTCCAGGATGCGCGCCGTGGTTATGTATCACAATTCGGTTATTCTGTCGTGAAGAAAAGCGAAAAGCTCAGGTGAAAAATACAGTTTACCAATGGATCCATAAGCTCATTCCTATATGTCCATAGATAGCCAATTCCGCCCAACTGACCCTCCTGATACGCTGATGTGATGGCTGGTGCGATCCACTCTCAACACTTGTCCGTCCCAAGAATCGAGATCTCTAGGCAGCGCATTCTGGCAGGCTGCATTACGTGTCCCAAGGAGCTGTAGAAGGCCCCATCACCGACATCGCCGTAACGTCGCTATAAGTAACCGAAATAACCCCCACCTATTTCTGTCAACATAACTTTTGAAATCTTTGATATCGGTAGTGTGTGCCATGAATATGACTTTCTCAGCGTGGAACCCGACAATCGGGACCTTCAGAACCGGGAACATTATAATCTAGGCAGTTCTGGGAGCTAGGATACGTGTCTGGGATGCCAGTGCCAGGACCACCAATCTGTGTTATAGCGGTACTCGGCTCCTGGAAGTGTTGTCCATGATGATATGTGGAAGCATCCGGGAGCGGTATGTGTCGACCTAAATCCCAACACCACCTGGCAGGTCATATACACATTGATGGTAAGATATCAAACGTAGATAATAGTGCGAATGGTCGCGATTTCCTAGAATAGTTTAAATTCCTCCATAAGGTCATCTCTCTAGCTACTCTGATGTGTTAGATACGATACATATACTGACGCAAAGCCAATAAAATGAAAGCAAATATAGACAACCAGTCGACTAATCCTCATCACTCGTAGTATATTCTTCATCACTAGGCTCTTCAACATCAACCCCAATTCCACTCGCCGTACTCCCAGCAACACTCCCCGCACCCCTCGAACTCGTACCTGTCCTACTCCCCGCCCTACTACTCCCCGCAGCCTGACTCGCAGCCCTGGCCCTAGCTTGCTGCGCCCTCGCCTCCGCCTCCGTCAACAGCTCCCTCCTCGCACACTTCAACACAACATACCCAGGAATAACAACCCTACACACCCTCTCCAACGCCCTCACATCTACCTCCAATCCCCCAAACGTCGTCATCTGCCCCAAGAAATCCACCCTCTTCATCCCCTCCCCCATCTTTCCACCTGGCACATTCGGATTCCTCGACCGATTATACCTATACGCCTCCGACACAACCTTCTTCAAACCACCCGACAGCGCAACATAATCCGCTTTCGACGTGAGTTTATACATATTCGCTGCTATCCCGTCAATAACCTCGCCACACGTCACACCAACATCTCTGTCCCGCGCTTTGATTTCAATAAGCCAGGGGTAATGCTCCGAAACGATTTTGAGCTCAGAAATACGTGGAAATGTCGCTGGTTCATTGCGACCTATCGCCCAGGAAACCGAGAGCGGATCGCACGAGCGATGTACAAGGCTTGATTCCATGAGCATGTTCCACCTCAGATGGACCTTTTCTACCTCTGGACCTTCATCTGGGACAGGTGTCAAAAGTGGGTTGAGCTCCATTTGTGCACCAACCACTTTCATCTGGAACGGTTCCAACACGGGCCCATCTACACCAACATCAATCCACAAACCACCAAAAAACCAAAACACAAAAATTCACTCACAATGTGGGCCGGCAGTCCACTTGGGCATCCTATCAGGCGGCCTCTCACCCCTCCTCGGCAAATCTCCCGCTCCCGCCCCGTCCAACGAAGGTTGCACACCTGGCTGTACGCCAAAAGTACCCCACGCTCCTCCCCCTGCCGCCGCTCCTACACCCCAGGCGCCTCCCCCGCCCCCGCCGGCACCCCACGGATCCGGTGTAAATCCTCCAGCACCACCAGCACCACCAGGCCACCCAGCCCCAGGAAATACTCCAGCCGAATACGGTGGTCCACCAAAACCTCCACCACCAAAACCTCCACCTCCACCAAAACCACCGACATACCCTCCTCCCCTCCCCAAAGGCAGCCCCATAGGCGGACCTTGCCACGGCGTACTAGGCGGTAAACCCCCCGCAGCAGGCGTATGATGAAGTGGTGTCGTCGTCGTTTCCCCCGCATGCCAAGGAACTCCAGCTGGTGGCGGTGGAATAACAGGCGCAGTAACAGGAGGTGCTCCCTGTCCACCCATAAGCGGTGTCGGAGGACCCAAGTCCTGGTATCCTCGATAATCCAACGAAAGCCCTCCAGGTCCTTGAGGCGGGAGAGGTGTGTATAAACCCGGATTTGCAGATGGTGGAGGTTGCGATCCTCCAAAAGGTGATGCATATGGTGGAATGAAAGCAGTTTGACCGTATGGTGTCGATGATCCTACACCGAAGAAGGGGTATTGTTGTGGTGGTGGTGCTCCTGGAGCGGAGTAGGGTGTACTGGGCCAGGCGCCTGCTGGAGCCATTGCTGGTGTGTTGACGTTTGATCCGGAGCGTGAGTGTGAACCTGAGGAATGGCTAGATGGGGTGTTGCTGACTGGTATCACGGGTGGGTGCACTGGATCCGGTGAGGGCGTGTTGAGGGGCGGGATGAAAGGTGTCATATGCGGTGTACCCATTTCTTCTCTTTAATTGTTGCTATTGTTGGCGTTTTCTTTTTCGTCGGGAGTTGCGGGATGGATGGTGATGCTAGTACCTGATGCGAATAAGATAGCCGAATGCAGTAAAATGGCTGTTGACTCCTGTGCGGGACTCCCAAGAGAGCGGCTTGTAGATGATGCGGGAATGAGAACGGGAGAACAATGACGGGCGTAGAGTCGAGATGACTCTGTGCTTAGTTCGGCTTAACTGCGAAGCAGGTCAGGTGTGACTAGCGCGAAGGAGGGGGGATAAATTAGATAAGATGGGAAACCTGCACAGGAAGAGGACAAGTTGAGTTACATCTTGGTGATTAGCAGAGCGTCTACTTACCAGTTAGGACGGGCTGTGACTAGCCTAGCGTGAGTAACAATGAAATGAATTGCAAGGTGCGGATTCGATGAGTTATTGTTCGTGCAAGAGTTCTGGATATGAAATACTAAATGAGTCAAAAGGTGAGGGAATCGTTAACGGAAGGCCGACAATTAATCCACGGTCCAGAAGGGTACCGGTGCGGCACTCGGGGCTAGGAGGACGAAATAGAGAGTGGTGCACCGAATGGCGGTCCAGCTGCAAAGGAAGAAGTGGCTGAGGGCTGTGTTCATACATTGTACAACGTGAACAGGGTCAAGGGCACTCTCGGCGCTAATAATATTTCTGACAGCTCACCTAATCTCACCTGAGACCCTCACCTATACGAAGCTGTGCTCCTGTCCGTTTTCGCGCTTCAATCTTGAGGTTACTGTACAGGACAATGTGTAGCGGAGAGAATGCCCAAAGTAGTGCTGTTTATATTGTGTTTTGGACGGGGTAGACGACACTGGAAGCTACCACTGGAAGCAGCGAACATTGTCGATTTCACCACGCCTCTTGCCATATACAGACATGCGAGCATCCCCAGGCATCCCCGATCTCCGGACCATTATGATCGATCGATCGATAGCACATCCGACCCGCGTGCGGAAATATTCTGCAATGCAAGTAGATATGACAGCAAGTCTCTATGTACAGTGCGTAGACACCAGGAACGTACAAAACACGAAATACATAGTTTACATAAAGAACAAAATATTTTATACGGTCAAAGCAAGAGCGATCAGTCATTCGTGAGTTCCATTATGAAGATATTCGGAGCCTTGAATCCCAGTCTGCTCTGCGCATACCGGTCGTCCCGCTTCAAACCTTCAAAATAATGCTTGTCCTTGAACCAGTCTGCGCTCTACGTCAGCACCGCCATTCCACACATAATACCACAAAGGGCAAAGCCACTCACCAACGCGTCGACACCTCGCACCACCCGGCGGAGCATGTCCATAAAAATGCCACTGCGGGTTCTGATTATACGCCGCAGCCTTCCTCACTTGTTCTTGTATCCTCGGAGGCAACGTAGCCATCTCCACATCAGTCACAAGATTCTGCGTATAACTTCACACATTAAAACAATGACAAAGTCAGTCCATCTATCAAACCAACTAAGAAGAAGAAGAAAAAAAAAAAGGTTGACCCACTCTTTCCAAATCGTCTGACACACATCCTCCATCGTCACACCCTTCTCATTCCTCACAGTCGTGCACCACGGACTCTTGTCCGAGATAATATACAACTGTTCCACCCTGGGTAACACAGCAGGTTCCTGCTTCGCCGTGAACTCTGCGTTCCTGCCCTCTCCGTCATTGGCTTGGCCTACACGGAATCATCGAATGAGCACCATAATCAACCATCGCATATGAGAAGGTATGAATGGCGAGGAATCGGCAGGGGGGAGGAGACGTCGAAAGCAAGAAAAAAAGAAACCCACCCGTACGCAAATCAAGTATAAGATGGAAACTCGGATTCTTCTGTGCCAAGATCGGGTTGATCTCAAGCTCTGGATTGAGGAGGTACAAATCCGTCTGTGAGAGAACCGGTCCATCTACAAAACAGAGTGCCATAAACACATCATCCACACCACAGCCGATCAGCAACCACAAGGAAGAAAAAAAAAAACAAGAAAAAAAGAAGGGGACTCACAAGAATTCCCAGGAGCCCACTTATTCACAGAAGCAACCGCCATAATCTACAAGCCAAAAAGCACACAGTCGCAAATCAAACAGTCGAAATCGTGTCCGCTAAAGGGGGACGTCCAAGGATCCCTTCAACAAGAATAAATACTCCACGTCGTGAGCCCACAAGCAGACGTAGATCCGTAAACCGAAGCGGAAACCAGTGCGCGGAGACTAATCCACTAATGGATGCCCTAGCACTGCAAGACGTAATAAGGAAACACCGCCTCAAGTCACAATGATTCCACATACACACCAAATCAAATGACGGTTTTAAGTGCTCTTCTGGAAGTACCTGAATGATGATGGAAAGGGAAACACGAGAGTTGTTAGGAGTCGAAGACAGTCAGAAGCAGAACCGAGCATGTATAATCAAATGACATGATCATTCACCATTGATTAGGCTCCGCGTGAGTGTCTAGTAAATAATAATAATAATAATACATCTCGTGACGCCTCGTGCCCGCATGTGCCCGTTCGTCCAATCCGAACTCAACGAATTCCTCATGTGTCACAAGCGGCACACAAACGCTCTACTCGACGACAATGGTATGATCCACGTTGCAGGATATCATAATTCCGTCATATGTAAATAAGTACTTTGCGAGTAGAGACTAAGACTGGGAACTGGGGATATAAACAGGTGACGCAGGTATACCCAATACTTTACACTACGGGTGAATAAGCAGAAAATAGCACGCAGGAGAACTGAGAATACTATACAACTTCAGCTTTGACAAGGGAACTCGTGCATGAGGAGATCAACCAGAAACTTGGGGAAAGGTCGAGAAAACGGCAAGGAAAACTAGGCCAACCTACCAATGCACGTATCACACGGTGACAACCACAACAGCAGTATCATCAATCCACGCCTCATCCATATCCAGCGTCAACACCTTGCTCACATTGAACCTATCATCGCCCACGCTCCTCCTCAACAGTCTCAACGCCATATTTCCACTGCCTCTCACATCTTCCTTATTGCCACTCCCACCCCTTCCTCCTTCGCCCACCTCACCCATGGACCAAAGCTCCATCATTCCCCTCGCCCAACTCTCCAAAATCCTCGTCTGACCTTCCCCAGAACACAAATCCGAGAACCCATCCGACGCAAGTACCAGAAAAGTAGGTCTATGCACTATGTGTCCCTCCGGCTCCACTTCCCCCGGCCGGTACGTATACTTCGCCAAGCTGTCCGTCGAGGGAGGTGTGAATGTCAATTGCGGTGGGGGAGGTGGATCCGTCGGCGCCCGTCGCAACTTGCGATGCGTGACCTCGGGTTTCGCAGTGATATATGGAGGTGTTTTATTCCTCTTCAGAAACTCTTCCCAAGGGGACGTATTGTGGAACCCGGGTGCCAAGTTATACAGCACTCTCCGCGTAAACGCGGGCGGCTGCTTGAACGGAATGTCACCCAAACCTAGAAAACGGGACGGAATGGAACAGAGTCAGCTCCACAGGCCCAAGTGAACAGCCACAGCCGAGGGACAGGGAAGCACCGCGCTCCCGGAATTGTGCGCAAGTGAATGGGGGAGGGGACGTGAGCATATCAACCAAGTTAAAATTAGACATGACTAAGAAGTTGAGAAGGATGATGAAATGCGGGGTTGGGTAGTGATGGATTGATGCACATTGATGTTGGCATAATTCAATCATCCGGGGGACAGGTCATGCAACCAATCGACAGCGCAGCCGAGCAAAGAAAACCATTCAAGGAGAAAGAACGTGGTACTTACAACGTGTGGGTGCCAGAGCGCCCAGCACACGACGATTGAGGATGCATTCCGGCTCATCAGGATGTTCCGTCCGTATCCTCTCGATCTCAGCATCATTATCTCCATTATGGGCACTCGTTAGCACGTCCACCTGCCAATCTTTCACACCCTCGTCGTCCGGGGTTATCAGAACTATACAAAGAAACCCGCAGTTAACGAAGAGTGACAAGACGTAATCAACCGGAAACGCACCCGCTTGACAGTCACCAAGGTTAGCAACCCAGAGATTGATATGGTCCGGGTCGACAAGAGCAACGAGCGCAGTCGTGCCGTACATACACAACCTTGCCTTCCGCCAGTTCTCACCACCCAGATGTTGGTCATTGATGATCCCCTTGATCTGCGCGTCAGAATACTTCTCCAACTCTTCTACACTCCCGCCAAAGAGATCCAGGACATCATGTGCGATTGCATCGTCGAACGCGAGTATCGAACTAGAGAAGAGTTCACCGATGTACTCGGGCGTTAATTCGCGCTCTGGGTCCTGATCCAGAGCACCTTGTAGGAACTCTTGTACAATTATAGGAAGGTGATAAGCGACGTGTTCAACGGTAACATCGCCCAGGTGGCCTGGAGGAAAAAGTCAGAAAAAAAGGTCAAGAAATCCCCAGAGTCAAAGGCGGGGATCGGAGGGGTGAGGGTGGGCAAAGAAAGGGCCAACATACCGTCAAACACTCCCGTCAACGTCCACTTCCGACCACGAAGGTCGAGCTGTGTAACAACATATCTGTCCTGCGTACGAGAATTCGGCGACGGTTGGAAGTTAATCGAGTCCGCGCGATACCCTTTCTCTTGATCGAGCATGACCGAGTGGGGCTTCGCCAGTTCTTTGAGTTCGCGCCAGACCTCTTTCTCCGAGAGGACCTGGTACTGGCGTGGCCAAGGTCCGTCCTCGGGTCCGCAACGAGAACCAGGGATATCCTCTGGATACGCCCAGCTCGCAGAAGCAGGTGCAATCGCACGACCGACAATCATTGTCACCAAAGACCTCCAGATGTTCGATAAGAATGCCAGGTGGGGGGAGGGGAGGAGAAGAAACGGGGGAGACGAAAAAAGGGAGAAAGGGAGGCTCACTCAGGCTAGTTGGGCAGCTGGCGGGGAAGACAGAATTCAAATATAATAATAAAATTATGGCGATTAATTTATTTACATCGCACGTGATCTAGGGAGGGTAATAATACGGTCCGATCAGTATCTATCAGTGTTCTTCCGGAATGGATTCCGGGACTGGCTGCTACTACTGCTTCCAGTCGCTGTGGGTTGGATCCGGAAAGGCTCCGTTGCAAGGAACGGTGCGACGCCTGGATGTTCGTCAACCTGCCCCACGTCCGGCGCAGGTTTTTCACGAACACTCCTCGCGTATTTTTCCGCCTCCGTCTCTACGTCCACGAGTTTCCTCTTCGTACTCCTCGGGACGGACTTGGTTGTGCGTAGGCTTTTCACCGATATCGACTGTTCCCTGACGAGTGCCCGTGGTTCCGGTGCCCTCCTCCGCTCGCCCGTAATCTCCGAGAACAACGACCGACTGGCAACACTCGACCTGTACTCCCAACTCGAGCGTTCATCCGCATACGCATCAATAAACCCATCCACAGTCGACCCTGGATGCTCCGAGACCACTTCATCTCTATATCTTGGCAGCCCCTCCTCCTTCTCCATCCTTCCACCAAATCTATTTTGTTCCCTTCGTCCAAACATCCGTTTCCACCACGGACTTTTCCCACCAAGGACCCCGTGTGTCGTGGCCCAAGCCCTCGTCCTCTGCATCCTCTTCTTCCTTGCGTGCCTACGCCATAGAACGAGCACGACAAGCCCACAAAACAGTCCACCAAAGACCATCAACAAAATCTGCCACCACTGCAACTTGTTCTCCTTCACCTGCACCACGGTAGGATCAGAAATTCCTGTGATACTCGGCGTAGGCGCATCCGGCCCCGTCGTCGTCGAGTTTGCCGGAGGCTTGATCACCAGCTCCGTCAAGCAGACCCCGAGTCCCTTCAAAGTCTCGCACCCTCCATCGCTCTTCACGCATTTACCCTGTCGCAATACTTCACCATCCGTGCAACTCAAGCACTTGTCCTCCCCAGATGCAGAGCATGTAGTGCAGCTGCTATCGCAACTCTTGCAGTCTCCAGAACTCTTGTCAAAAAATTCGCCCTTGGCGCACGTGGGTAAACATCTCCCGTCTTTAAGCACAGGTCGGGAGGACGGGCATGATGTGCATTGATTGAATTGTGGGCCCGAGCAGGATACACAGTCGCCATGGCACGTTGTACATGATGACGAGTTGGAGGTGAAGGTGTTGGAAGGACAAGAAGAGACACATTTGCCGCCGAATGCGAGTTGACCGGAGGAGCTGCAGGTGAGACAGAAATTGGCTGAATCCGCGCAAGTGCTGCATGACGAGTCGCAAGCTGAAAAAAACATGTCAGCCAGCGTAACCGTACATGTGTAAATTACCACATACGAATACAGTTGAGGTTGTCCTGAGGCGACAGGAAAGTCCCTGTAGGGCAACTTTCTACACATTTCCCTTGAGAAAGAACGAAACCAGGTAGACAGCCAGTGCATTGCAATTGGTCCAATGTCGAAGCAACGCTGAATCCCGGGATCTTGCACGAAGTGCACTTGGAGGGACAAGCTAGCACACAACACTCAGCAAAAGTATGACACCTCAAGAATACTCATACGACCCACCATCGCACTCGCCCTTCAGATTGTTGGCAATCATCCCAGTAGCACCTTCGCAGGACCCGTCGCCATTCGCACTGACACAGCTTCCATTGAACATATACTTCCCGGCTGCACAGACGACACAATCATTCGACGTGGGGCCAGTGCAAGTCTTGCATGCACTAGAACAAACCGAGCAACTGCTCCCATTACTAAAACTCCCATCCGGACACGTCTGGCCTGTCGATGTCGGTTTCTGGACGATATCGCACTTGGTGTTATCCGCCGCACTGATCGAAAATCCTTGTTTACACTGGACACATGCACCAGTTGTATCTGCACATTGCGAGCAACCAGGCTGACACACTAACCACAATTCATGAGCAACATTAATCAAAAACAAGAAACAACCCGGAAACGTACCTTGACAATCCCCGGTCGAAGTCAAATAAAAACCCTGCTGGCACTTTGAACACTTCTTCCCATCATTTCCATCCGTCCAACCCGCGTTACACCCACACTGCCCATTATTTCCACACTGCCCATTCACACAACCACAATCCTCCGGTTTCCCAACAATGGTCTTCTTCAAACACCTCCCAGTTCCTTGAATCCCTTCATCGCACTGATCACATCCACCAGGGCACGCCTCGCACTTTGGTCCAAAGAACCCAGGAGCACAAGACTCGCAGGAAGAACCCGTGAAACCGGGTGCGCATACACATTTGTTCGTCGTAGGCGAGCAGATACCATTGCCAGAGCAAGTAGGATTGCAGGTCGTCGAACGGATGTCAATCACGTCCAAGGTCGTTCCCAATGACGAAGAGGATCCAGAAGAACTAAGCGGGAGCTGTGCGACATCCGGAACAGACTCCCAGAACACGACGCGTTCGTCATCACCATTCGGTCCACCAACCACCAGATACACATTATCCGAAAGCGCGAACGACGAAGCTGTAACTTGAATTGGCTGGTCATCGTCACCATTCGGTGAAGGCGTCTCGGGGAATCCAGAGTATGAAGGTTGTCCGGAGTAACGTATGCCATCGAACACGGTCATTCCGGGTGCCATCTCCAGTTCTAGGGGTAGATTAGATGACTTGAAAGTTTGTGAGGCATTTTCAAATCCGGGGAAGGACGTGAGTGAGGCACCGGAGGAGGTAAGGACATCGTGTAGGAGTTGGGGGTTCGTCGTCGAGGTGTAAGATCCAGGGAGCAGATGGAGGGGTGAGGGTGCGTTAGGCGCGTTCAGTGTGGCACCGACTATCAAGAGAAATCGTTAAGGAAACATTATGAGGGTATACAGAACGAACGTACGTGTAGTGTTCGAGAAGCCCTGGACGCATTGTCCCGCAACACACACCACAGATAATGAAGATGACTGCGCAGCTGTAAGTCCTGTCAATATCGCGCACAATTTCACGGAATCGGCAAGCTCACCAGCAGAATTACCCAAAAAAACGATAGGTAAAATAGCAAACAGTGTGGAAAACATAATTCAAAATCCAGAAAGACGAGTGTCCCAAAATCCCTCAAGTCTATAATAGTCCACTCAAAAACGAAAGAATATCAAGAAAGAAAGAAAGATCGTTTCGTGAATGAGTCAAGGAACCAGACGGTCAAGCCGTATTAAGAGTCGAGGGAGCAGGTCCACACAACGCCCTGGTCGTCAGTGGGTTGAGGGGCGTCAAGTAGATAGCAAGCGAAGTTTATAAAAGAGGCAGAGCAACGAAAGCCATCCCGGTAGCCCTGGCAGCCCTCATTGTTCCCTACAAGTAGCATGAATTTGTCTGCCACACCAGAGTTCCATTGTACTTAGTACAATAAAGTATGTCACGTGATCGTGTTTATACCTCTCATCAGAATCAAACAACCTTCTTCGGCAGTTGGATTGCTCTTTTGAGAATATTCCCTGGGCCGTCACTTGGAGCGGCTGATCGAGGTGGGGCGGGCCATGGAGAAGAAATACAATGAGAAGATCCACTCGAGGGTGTTCCATAGAACGATCAATCCTTTACCGGACAACCAAACAGCACAATTCTCCGCTGCCTCACAAGTACATGTGCTGACAGCGAAAATAACAACAAACGTAAAATGCAATTAGCTTTTATTTTAGAAACTACGAGCTTCGCGTTCTTTGACCACTATAGCAGATACTGGCATCCCCTGGACTAGCGCGTGCACAGTTAGAAGTTCTTATTTTCCTGCGGTTAGTCAGCCTCTACATAGCCCCTGGATCTTGGTTAGTGATCGAGTGGAAGTTATAACTGCAACCAACGGAGCTGTGGTCCGCCTGTGTAAGTCCGGATATGCGCAGATGCTGTGTGTATCCAGAGATAACGCAACCGCAGCAATACTGCCCTTTGTAATTGGTGGAAGTACAACATCGTCCCGGAGACTGTCATTAACCGCTATTAATCTTAACTTCGGCCACTCGGTCATTCATGGGCAAATACTTGCTTACTCTTCAACTCCTTGTATTCCTTCTTTTCACAGTCCTGGGATAACGAACTGACTCCATTAGTTTTTTTCCCGGAAAAGCCTGCACTAATTTCAACGTTGTTCTATCCGCGTCCACGCTCCACAGCCTAAGTTGAATCTCCCACTACCCCAGGCGAGAGTCTTCCAATATCTTTATAGCCTATTACTGTGACGAAGATCCCCAAACTCTGAATAGGTGGGTGGTCCTTCGATGTTCGAAAACTCCCAACAACATTTGGGTAACATGCGACAGACATAAATCATTACTATATCGTTATCCAGAGACCCGCACTCATTACAAAACCTCGAAAGTTTCAAGAAGTCCTAAAATTTGCCCAGCACGGAATTATCTGTCTTCATCTCACTGATAAACGACGCGTGCCCACTCACCCGGACGTGCGTATCTACGACCTTTCGGGCTATTCATCGCCCCACAATTCGGAACCCCGAACAGTGCAGGCGGGGCGCGCCTCTGCCTTCCCAAAATCCTGTTTCACCCATGCCGTATCTCCACCAGGAGATTAGTACTTGCCACTCCGAGATTTATTTACCTCGATAGTAGCCCGCAGACAGCGATCAATTGTGAATACAGTCGATCCCTGTCCACCAACGGCCTAGAAAAGAAGAATGACCCGCGGCGGCCTTGCTTCTCTCGCAAAAGAAATACATGAGAGATTGCAGTCTTCTATGCTCATAGTATCTACTCACAAGATGTTCAATAGATGCCAGAGGTGTCAGGACCTGTGTTTGAAAGCTTCAGGGACAAGGTGCAACACCACAAATTTCTTAGGCGAGACATAAGACTGATGAGGCGAGCGGACTGCTCAAATCAGAAATGGAAACTCGCCTCGGCAGCATCTCGTCATTGAATAATGATATATTCCTGTCTTGATACACTGAGGAATTCTTATCTCCTATCGCTTTGGGCCTGGGTGATGGACGACTTCTTAGACGAAGGTCAAACACGATCCTTACGGCGATCCGGCCGACTTTTTTTTTTCTTCTGAGCACCACCGGCTGATGCCTAGATGCAGCCATGACCTGAGATGTATTCGTAACAAAGAAGTGGAGGTACTGGAAACGACGTTAGGCAGCGGATCCGTCATGGCGTACCAACCTGGCAAGCGGTGATTGGTACCTGGGATAGAAACGTAGCAGACTTATTCTGCCAAGCATGCACCAGGAGATCTGTCGGAAACGAGTGGCCCTGCAAAGCAGCAATGGCTGAGGCGAGTAGTAGTATCGATGATTCACGAGAAAGGCTCGTTAGCGCATTTTTTTAAGTCCCTCCGTAGAGAAAGGACCAATAAGACCCAGTGAATTCCATCTATACTAAATAAGAAAAGCGACGACAGCAATTCCATTGAGACCCAATGGGCAGAGCAAAACCAACAGAACAAGCAACATATATGCGAGGATAATCTATACAAAACAGAGTTCATGTAGCTCTGGAGCCAATTGTACATTTCATTTGAGTCCGTATATCAACACGTGCGTGTCAATGAGTGGAGGAGTTGTTAACAGGAGGTATCAAATATATGTGGGTAATCTGGGATGGAATTGGGTTAGCTCTGAGCCATAAAGGGCGGAAAGATATGTGAAGGTCAGAAGAAATAGGCAATATAAGGTTTGTCTCCAGAACGGTCAGAACAGGTCTGAAAGGGTGTTCATCCAACGAAATCCCACCACACAAAAAGGGGAGGATAGCGATTTCAAGGATTGGATACTCACAATGTCTAGAAGTACACGCTAAATATTCATGAGATGCATAACAGATGAAATAACTGTAGAAGGAGATGTAGGTCAGCGTTGGGTATTTCCATCGAAATAGACGAGAAAAATGACTGGTCAGCAACAATAGGCAATATGAAGTTTTCCGCTGTACCCCAGAGGGGTTCAGAACAGGTCTGATGATAATTTCATCCGAAGAAAAAAAAAAAAAGATAAACCGAACGGTTGGAAATCAAAGACTCACCGATTACCATTATCAAAGACACCAAGAAAGGCTTCACGCCGAGATCGGCCGCATTGGCGGCATAGCCGTCGGAACAGGTGTCCATTTCGTCCTCGCAGGGGCTGTAACGCCATACACCCACTGCTCCTCAAGAATATCTTCTCCATCCCCATCCATACCATCAATCATATCAAAATCCTCCACGTACACACCCACGCCAGACGCCTCATCAGGCTCCAACAGAACCTCCAGGCTCGATTTCCTCTTCTCCTGTTGCACCTGGAGCTTCTTCAGCGCCTCGATGAGGTCATCAGCCAGCGGGGCAGTGTTAGGGGGTTCCTCGGGGATAGGTTCCCAACCAACCGGTGGAGAGCCCGGAGGCGAGATGAGGAAGTTCTTCTCTGCGACTGGGGGCTGGAGGTAATTTTGGGAGGGGATCGTTGAGGAAGCTGGACCGTCCCGCGAGAGAAGTGGGTTTGGATCGGCGCGGTATACTCTTAGGATGAGTTCTTCAGATCTACCAGACGGTCGAATTAGCCATAACAATCAGTCAAGTGTTGGATCTACGCACCGTTCTTTTGTCGCGGAGAGGATAATAGGATCAGACCGAAGCTTCGCAGTCTCTGCATGATCCTCTTCTTCGTACACTACGATAATTCTACTGAATCCCGGAAGTGGCACCCATTGGTTAATGGTCCCAAAGGATGAAAAATGGGAATGTAGTAGTTCCAGGATCACAGGTTCGAAAAACGATTTCGGGAGCGACGTCACCGCGAGAGTGTTGGTGCGGATGATTTCTGGCGACTGTGCTCTGGGAGATGCGACTGGGCTGTTTCCACAGCTGAGAGTAACAGAAGACGACATTGCAATGAAAATAAGGGGCTCGATTGCCAGTGAGTTGAGAGTTGGAAGGTGAGTAAGAGAGTGTGGAGTGCGGTTCAAGAAACAGGCTTCATTTTATTTTCTTCTTCCAGATCATGGTTACGTAATACAAGCTGTGCAGTTTCGAGAGCTGTCCCACCGCAGAAGTCCGATTGCCCACCAGCACAGGTTCTCCGTAGCTAGACCGTGTGTGTAGCCAAATATCATCGCCCAGACGACAGTCGCAGCATCTGGCACTCCAATCCGTGTACTGCCCCCGGAAACTACTAGACCCATTACCCCCATGGGGCGTTCAAAGGCCATTAATTTATGATTGTCCATGTGTATACATATATCGAAGGTCCGACACAGCGTATTGAAGTTCTAGTGCTGTACAGGAGATCATTACTGGCAGTCTGGAACAAAGATGCGGCAAGGAGGTGAGTGCCGGTCGGTGCCCAAGGGAATGAGAGACATTTGTAACTAGAGGGGATCGAGGAGACTATTGCCATCGCCACCGTTATGCAGTTGCGAGCTGGTGGCTGGAAACAGGGAACATTCACTTCTCGCGCAAACGGTTTTCCACCTCTGCGCGTCTGATTTTAAGAGCTTCCAGTCTCTCCTCCTTACTCGCATCATATGCGACGGTTGCTTGGTTGAACCTGGTGAGACCAATATTAATAACTGTATTGACAAAGGCCGGAAAAGGGTGTCCATACGGATTCTCCGGTGACTTCTGGAATTGCTTGTATAAGAGTTCCTGAAATCGGTGCAGTTAGGCCGGAAACCGAGGAGGGTTCACATGCTGCGGCGTACCTTATACTGCTGCAAGCGCAGTCCCGGGTGCTGTATATTGATGTGAGCCAGTGTACTTGGATTCTGAACAATTGGCTCACATCTTGTTTGACTTTTGGTAACTCTCGTTCTTGATAAGCCTCGAACGCAGCCTAATAGAAGAGCGTTAATCAACCAATCACACATAACACTAGTCAGAGCCAATACCTTGAATCGACGCTATTGAAACACATCAGCCACAAGTACACAACAGCAGCATGAATGCCAACACACCTCAGGGTGCTTCTCCAAGCCAGCTGCCTGTTGTCCCAAGCTCGCCTTATCCATCTTAGCAGTAACAACTTCCAACAACTCCAACGCGTTATCAATGCCCGTCGCACTAAAGCTCTCAACTTCCTCTTCCTTGCCCTTACCCTTCTCACTTCCACTACTAACTGCTGACAGGCCCCCTCCAGCAGCAATAGCCCCAGGTCCTGCTGGCTTCACAGACTCAGCCTTCTTCTTCTGCCCAGCCTTTGGCGCAGACTTGACTTTCGCCGGTGCACTGGCTTCCTCTTCAGCCAACAGCCTCGCATTTTCGGCTTTTCGCGCTAGATCTGCTTTCCTCTTCTCCTCCTTCGCTTCTTTCGCGGATTTCCCGCCCTTAATATCTTTGTCCACCCATTTTTCTGCTTCTTTGCGCTCCTAAAAGTCGACGTAAGTCTGCAATCTGAGGGCTAGATAGTAGGCATTTAGGACGTACCCGCTCTGCTGCTGCTGCTGCCTGCTTCTTGGCTTCGTTCTCTGCCTTCTTTGCTCGTCCTGCTTCTTTCTTCGCATTCACGCCTTTTCCTGGTGCCATGGTGGTTACGTGGTGGGAGATCTGGGAGGCAGTGGATGGACAGGATGATCAATCGGGCTGAATCAGCGGGCTTGTCTGCAGCCGATGTGTAGTTATTGACTCACATCAACTAAGTCTTGGAGCTTGTAACACGGAGCCGGATGAGCAGGCGGGCGGTTGTTGTGGGAGTCAATGAAAGAAAAAGTGAAGTAGTGTTGTCTAGACTATGATGTAACAAAAACCAAGATCAGCTTAATCTAATCTTATCGGCTCAGCTCGGCTCTAACTATCACAACGCCATGCATGTTTCTCCAGCATGGTCAACGATGAACACACCACTCCGGGTGAACAACCCTCAGAACGACAACCTCTTCTTTCGAGGGAAGCTGCAACAAATACCGCCAAGCGCACACCTCTGCCTTTCGGCCAGCTCGCGATTTTGTTATACCTGAGGTTCTGCGAGGCAGCCTCCATATACTCCGTGTTCCCCTTCATAAACCAGGTATTGCCCGCTCTGATCAAAAAACTCCCGTATGGTTGACCGAATACTCCCCAGCTCCTGCTGTCGCTCGCCGGTGGGGATGAAGGAAAGGTCGCATACTACGCGAGTATCATGGTAACACCGCACCAAGTATTCCTTTCGACAATGCCCTGACGTTGTAGTAGGACTCCATTCGATATACCATCTCTCTAGTCACAGTCATGTACTGGAGTCGCATGTCCGACCGTCTCGGCCGGAAACCTGTCCTACTCCTTGGTACAGCAGCCATTGCCGTTTCAATGCTACTCCTCGGAATGTCAACGACCTTTTGGGCGCTTGTCATAAGGTGAGTTTTTTTCTTTGACTCTCAGATACTCTGCTCATTGAATGAGACTAGCCGGTGTATATTTGCTGCATTTAACAGCAACGGAGGAATCATTAAGAGTGCAATTGGGGAGATGACTGACGAGACGAATAGCGCAGACACCTTTGCCCTATTACATGTCCCCTGGGCAGTTGGGTCGGCAGTTGGGTGCGTGCTGTTCGTGCTCTGCGGCCTACTGTGGTTCTCTAAATTCTGCATAGACCCTTGATCGGTGGCTCACTCTCCAACCCGCATACACGCTTCCCCTTGATCTTTTCTGGGAAAATTTGGCAAGACTTTCCATACCTCTTACCTTGCGCCACAACAACATTTGTAACGACTCTCGGATTCCTGGTTCTATTCAACTGGTTTCGTGAGGTAAGCCAAGCACCTTTGTAGAACAACCTCCAACTGACAGAACTCCAGACTCTGCTACGCAGACCCACCACCGCACCTTCCTCACCCACTCCAAGCACACAATCCCATCCACCTCCTCTCCTCTCCCTCCTCACTCCCCGCGTCCTCCTCTCCATATCCAACTATGTCGCACTCGCCCTATCCCATATGGCATACACCGCCCTTCAACCCCTCTTCCTTGCAATGCCCATCCCCATCGGCGGACTCGCTCTCCAGCCCTCTCAAATCGGTTACATCCTCAGCCTATACGGTCTCTTCAACAGCATTATACAAACCTTCCTCCTCGGTCCCTCCATACGCAGATTTGGCCTCCGCACCGTGTTCAAATCAGCCGTTTCCGCATTCATCCCTGTGTTCCTACTCTTCCCTCTCATGAATATCCACGCCAAGGACTGGTACACACGCCAATCAAACTCCAACTTGGGTTACATCGTATGGGCCCTCCTTGTATTCCAACTCGGACTCTTGTCTGTTGGTGAACTCGGCTATGGCTGTGCGTACATGTACATCACGTCTTCTGCACCTAGTAAACAGTCTTTGGGGAGTGTTAATGGGGTTGCGCAGACGGCAGTGTCGGTTGCGAGGCTTGTTGCGCCTGGCGTTGCGAATATGATGTTGGGGTTGTCGATTGAGAGGGGGTGGATGGGCGGGTATGCGGTATACCTAGTGTTGAGTGTTTTGGCGGGTGTGGGAGTGGTTTTGGCTGGGAGGTTGCCTAGGGGTGTTTGGGAGGCGGAAGAGGGTTAATGACGCATTTGTTTCATACCCTTAGTTGGATATCGACTTCGGTTGCTGGGTGGGTGATAACGCTGGTGGAATGCTCTGGATGTCCATACCCTTTGTATTGGATTTATTTGCATCAATAGCGCCGGAAGGAAATAACCTGGGTATAGAATGTAGACCTGAATGCAATACTTGGTCCAGATTCCATCCAAAGCCACCCCAATTGATCAAGTCAAATGAGGTGGTGCTCCTAGTTAGATGTTCACCTCACCACCTTTGTCAACCACCGCATCTTACCTTTTACCTCGAGATTGTTAATAACGCGTCGGAGCTTTTGGTCTCGACCTGTCTCAACCCAGACATTTGATGTACTAGTGCTTGTCCATAAAAGTCAACCTCCTCCATCCATCCAAGACAGCGGCAGATAACACTCCAGACAGGTCAGTGTATCAAGGGAACACCGATTGCATGACATAGATCCCCAAACGCTCTGCTCAGTCGTAATAAATATCCGGTTTATCTAGCCCCACATGAAAGTAGCCGTCTTCGGAACGACCACGGTGAGCACCGCATACTGTTGTTGGGACAGCACTAATTGATCTTTGGGCGTCCCCGGTGGGCAGTACGATGTAGAGTCTTTGAAAGGGGCGCTGACAGAGGGGACAGACATCAAATTCACATTCATCGAGACTCTCCTCGACCCTCTGACAGCACAGCTTGCCGATGGACACGATGCAGTCTGCCTATTCGTCAATGATATCTGCAACGCAGAAGTCTTAAAAGAGTTCAAAGCCCTTGGTGTGGTACGTCGTCAATCGTCACCATTCAAACGAACAGGGAACCTAATATAAACACCATCACATATCCTATCCTGTCCTACCCCCCACATGAACAGAAATACATCGCCCTTCGCTGCGCAGGCTATGACAATGTAGACCTCGCCACCGCCTCCAGTCTCGGCATCAAAGTTGCCCGTGTACCCTCTTACTCCCCCGAAGCCGTCGCAGAATTCACAGTCGGCATGATAATGACCGTTGTTCGCAAGTACCACAAAGCCTACAACCGCGTTCGCGAAGGCAACTTCCTTCTCGATGGTCTCCTCGGTTTCAACCTCCACAAGAAAACCATCGGTCTTATTGGCACTGGTAAAATCGGTCTCTTAACTGGGAAAATCCTAGCCAAAGGCTTTGATTGCCATGTCATCGCGCATGACCCGTATCCTTCACCTCTAGCGAAGGAGTATGGGATCAATTATGTGCAGGAGCTGGATGAGTTGTTGGAGAGGTCGGATATTATCAGTTTGCACTGTCCGTTGACAGAGAGTACAAAGTATATCATCAATGATGATACGCTTGGAAGGACGAAGAAAGGGGTTATTTTGATCAATACTTCGAGGGGTGGGTTGATTGACACCTATGCGCTGATACGGTGAGTGGCATATCTTCGGTTTCCTCGGTTCAACGTGCTTATCTGGGTTATACGGCAGTGCACTAAAGCTGGGGCATGTCGCTGCTGTGGGAATGGACGTCTACGAACGAGAGTCCTCGTATTTCTTTGTTGATTCGAGTGAAAAGGTCATCCATGATGATGTTTTCGCTCGTTTGCTCTCTTTCTATAACGTCTTTATGACGTACGTCCTTTGCGAATCCGATAATATCCCTTCGCGCTAATGTTTTCGCTGTAGAGGACACCAAGCCTTTCTTACACGGGAGGCACTGAAGAATATCGCGGATACTACCATCTCCAATCTCCTTCTACTCGAATCGACAGGAACGTGTCCGAATATTGTTGATAATGACAACTCTTGACCGAGATGGAGAGGGAAGAAAGGGCTCGTGTAACGTTTTCATGTACGGACGTTATAATTGAAGTTACGGTTTTGGTGGAATTTGAGATCTTTTGATGGCTCCCGAATCAAATGTTGTAACCTGTCTGTTCATACATTCTAAACCTGCTATCAGGGCTGCACTTGGACTGCTTGTCAGTAATTAACGCATAATAATCAACGTTGCAACAGGTGTGTGATCTTGCCCATCACTATTTTCGTCATCAAACGTGGACGTCATATGCGTAATCACGCCCACGAATCAAATCCAAAGAAACTGCCAACCTATCTGCTCATACCAGCGACCTAGCTCTCGGGAAAAACCGTGTTCCGATCCATTGCAACGGATAACGAGTACATCCGCGGTCGCTTTGTGGGAAGAATTTGAGATACCAATCGATGTATGGGTTAAGAGACGTGTAATGACATGGGAAGACCATGACATCATCGATCATTGATGCCATATGTATTCTATGTTTGCAGATGTCGTCCAGATAACCCCTGTGTTGGCGAAAGGCTGCGACAAGACCTGCAGGTTCGGGCTCCAATAAGTCCAATGCCCAAGCTTCCTCGAATCAATCAAAAACTACCCAAATCCTTGGGGCGGGATACCTGTTCTGTCGAACAGTGGAGATGAGCCACATGTTACCAACAGATGCCACGCGAATACACGGTTACATCTATAATTCAATACATTCGCAACACATGATAGTCACATGAACGTCGGTCGCGTGTACACATAGTTCTACGTAGTACAAAGAAGTGTTCATTCAGAAGTAAAAAGGTAAGGGGGGGGGCATTAGAGAAGTCATCAATGTTGCGGGTCGGCAGCTTGACAGAAGGGGAGATAGTGATAGCAAGTTTCACTACGTAAAGCACCAAAAGGGAAGCAATTGTACAGTCGTCAGGAAGGACAATAAATTAGACTGAGTTTCAAGAACGAAGGCGAAAGCGAAGTTGGTGGTGGAAACGGCCGCGGAGATTAAAAGGCCTCAAGGAATCTTGTCCCACCCTCAAATCTCGCGAACGAGGGTGATGAAGAGGTTTCGGGCGAGGAAGACTGCGTAATATCTTGCTCGTACCGGACAGCGGAGGGTGACGACGAGGACGGACTGGCTTCGTCATGAGGGGCAAGCCGGGATCTTTTCGGGGGCACTGTCACTAGAGAACTCCTGGACGATGATGTCGGTGATGACACCCGTGTATGAATATTTGGCGGTGTCGCCATCGGCGAGGGGGCAAATGGATCCCTCTCGAAAGGAAGTGTATCCCTAACGCCGTTTAGGTCAAATCTAACGCTGTAAGTCGACGTAGAGGTGGATAGACGTTGGGCACTGGGATAATTAAGGATGGAGGTGTTGGGTTTATCGACATGAGAGAGCCGATTTGCTTGCCAGGAATGTGGAGCCTTGAGATAGTGATCATCCAGTGGCTCGACATGCCACGCATTTCTCGATGCATCAATGGACTCTCCTCGACTCTGTTTTTGGGGAAATTTGATTTGTGGTATATGGTCGTTGCTGGCAGTGCGGATAAAGGGGAGACGCTGGTAGGTGCGGCGGAGCCAAGAGCTCGGCGGTGATCCGGCGTCATCCTCGAGAGGGTTTACGTACGTCGCTGTCCTCGGGCGACGGTTTCTTTTCTGCAACTCCTCATCAGAGGTATTGTCTCTCCGTAGGAGAACGTATATGGCAGTGATGGATACGAGAATAACGAGGCAAAGTACAACAATGAGTATGATGAAGCCTGAGAGATGGGAAAGCCATAAGCGCCAACGGAACACATATCACAGCAATGATGTGTACATACCAGCAGCAGAACCCCCAAGCTTCGGAATTTCTCTGCTCCTGAGTTCGGTCATGTTCCTCGAGCTCTTGCCCAACTGGTCACCCACGTCCGCTCGTGTGCCTGCGTTTTCGGGAGGCGTTTATGGTGGTGGCGTTCGTGGTTCAGGAAGTTGAGACCCCTAAGCTCGCTCCCAATTGAAAGGTGAAGAGAGTCTCGAGACAGGCTAGAAGAGCTTTTTAGTGTGTGTTTATGGAGGCGCCGAGGACATTCGCGAGTTTTAAAGAAGGGCTCCTGTGCTGGGAGACAAGGGAGAGTTGGCCGCAAGCCGCGAGAAGCAGTCCAGATTTGACTAGATGGCCCTGAGTGGCTCTTAATTACCAGTCACGGGATCTCCATTTCCAGGCTGCGTCGGCTGTTGTCCTTCATTCAACCTCTCACTCCCACTGCTCGTTGTGTCCCTTAACCAATCCACCGCTTTGCCTACACAGTATATGGTAACTGACCTGTTGCCGTGACGCTGAGCTCCGTTCACAGAGGCTTCATTGACTTCCCGTCAAGCACCATCTGAGTGTGAGCAAGTCTCCGACGAGTGCGTCAAGTCACTCCGGAGACTAAGGATGTCCGCAAAGTCTCGGGGTAACCCCCGTACTATAGTTTTACCTAACTAGAAGGCATCCATCGGCTTGTTTCAAATGGCCCCAAGCCCAACAAGATATTGCGGATGATCCATTATAGGCCACGATCCTGCTGGAAATTTCTATCCTGCCAATACAACCGATATGCTCGATAATTAAGAGCATGACATCAGGCAGCGGGCAAGAACACCGGATGACGCTATAGAATTCCTTTTTTACCGGCCGCTAAGACTCAAAACTTCTTGCCATGCTCATTTTGCCCTCATTCACTCTCAAGAAAGATCTTTCATCTTGAATCAACGGCATTACGGGAACTTCAAAGTCGAACCTGATGCGAATTTCCCGCTCCGTGTTCGGGATAACCCTGAGGCTACCAACAGTCTTTTATCCAATACCCAAATGCAACTCTACCGTCGCCGAGAGAGCTCCAGCCTGTCACACATTTATTGTATGAAGGAAATTATTCATTATCCTGGGGTATTTTGCTCGACCACGCTTGGCAGTAACAGAGTTTAACCACGTCGCTGGCCACAAGCTCCACTAACTGCGTGTGGACAATGGCTGCGAACAGATAAAATGGATGACTAGAGGCCCACCTTTCCCAGCATAACCAACAGTCTTGATGTGGGAGCAGGAGCATACAGGACTTTGGCGACAAGGGTGATCGCTCACCACGCAGCCTTACCATGTGCAAGGGGTGCACCCGGTAACTTAGTGGGGTGCAATGCTCGCGTCACATAGTCCTGTCAGGGTCCTTTTGCTGATTTCTCTCTACACTCTCCTTACTCTTCAGTGTTAGGCACTTGTTTTATTTTACTTTCCTACTCAAGGAACCGTTTTAAATTTGAAATATCGATGTGAGGACTGAGGTTCGTCTGCTCGCAAAACGGCAACTGAACGCTCCCCTATCACGGTTGGATCATGCGACGCTCGTATAGGCATACTCGCTTAGGAAAGAGGGAAGAGGTCTTGGAATTAGGTATATAATCTGGATCATTATGTCTCATCTCTTTGTTGGGTCGGCTAAAAACCATATTATTACATATGCCATCCTGCTCTTAATATCCGTTCGTAGTTTACCTCTTGATGTGTTTCAGTAGTAGACGGCGCACAGACTCGTATTCTGACTATAAAGTACAAGCGCAGTGGTAGTAAGAGGGGGGATTCCGGACACTGGCAGACTTCCGCCCATACCCTCGACGCACCCAGTAATCGATCG
The DNA here is from genome assembly GCA_018524395.1 of Podaxis carcinomalis. Lineage (NCBI taxonomy): Eukaryota > Fungi > Basidiomycota > Agaricomycetes > Agaricales > Agaricaceae > Podaxis > Podaxis carcinomalis. The sequence goes on from JAEUWJ010000520.1 coordinate 23,562, forward strand.
CGCACTTTCTCTCATTTCTACCTCGCTCACGCCAATTCTTTTTTCTCTTGGTTCGACACAACGTCCGCTTCGGGCTTCCCCGTCTCTGTCTGGCTAGGTGACTCCTGCATTTCAGAGGCCGCGATTCTGTTCCACAAGAATGGCTCTCTTCAGGCTCTTGGGCTAGCGTCGGGATCTTGGAACTTAGGACAACGGACGCAGTCGTACTCACCCCCCCCCTTCTTCATAGTTGCGTTTGCCGTAGAACATTTGTTGTTCTTACATCGAGATTGTACAAATAACATGATGTGCATTGATAAACGTGCCAATAGATAAAGCGGGATGTAGTCTTATAACATGAGTATTTGGGAATATTCCATTTACTGTCATTGATCAAGTACTCAATACTGCATTTGCTGATTGAGAATATATATTAACTTAGGATAAAAACTATTGCAGGTAAGCTAGTGTGACTAAGGCCGAACGTGAGATGGTATTCTTAGAGTACTCTGCAACAGTGATAACGACTACGCCCATCTGGTCCCTCCTGCAGCATATTCTTTGTCAGAAGCCACGGAGGGTGGGCATGTTCCCACTGGGCGGCTGGCAGCGGAGCTAGCTCTTGCTGGTAACGCTGCGCACAAATGAACACAGTTCAGGGTACCATGGTGCATGAGCCGATCGCAAACTCAAGAGAATCTCACCGCTGTGTCCTGTGTCTACTGAATACTCTGTCACGCGGTTCCAGGACCCCATGCACCGCTTTATATATGGCAAGTGATCGATCAAAAACAGACCATGTCCGCCTCCCATTTGATAACAATCTAATGCAATTCTGGATTTGCAATGGGAGACATACTCCAACGGACACTCGTCCACAGCCCAACACTCAGAGAGAAAACATGAGTATATGCACACCGGGTGCCATTCCGAACTTCTCAGCACACACCCGTGGTAGCCTCGACATTTATCATTGCCAAAGGAATTTGTTTCCTTGTAGGATTCCTATGCCTTAACTCAACATCCGTGGATAACTCAATACCGACGCTATCAACCCATGTAAACTTGCACTATAGGTATACTTTGGCATCCGATCAATATATGATGGTGTTGGGACTTCCCGCATTTCTCTCCGGCTCCAGTCAGGTGAAAGCGAATGCACATGCACAGCTTGTGCATGGGCCTGGCGGATGCCCAATCCACTCTCGTCAGAGGCAGGCAAGGAGACAACTACCCGCCCTACGCGAAATAATCGCCAACGAACGGAGGCTGATATTTCAATTGTGCAGTTCATCTTCGAGGAAGTAGCCCCTTGTGCCGCCTTCCCATACAACTCCCGTTTGGAAATGGACCCACTGAAAAACGGCCACAAGCAAACGAGGTCTCAGCGCCCAAGCTGAAGCCAACACTCGAGGTGAGGGCTCCTCGTATAGTTATTCAGGCACCGTCAAATTGTTGGAGCTAGATTTCAGTTATTGGGTGGCAATCTCAATGGAAGAAAAATACTCAGCAATAGAGTGTAAGTATTTGCAAAAGCATATGCCGCGAGATTTATCGGTGATATCCATCAAAATAGACTTCAAGGGTCCGCATCCATTTGCAGACAACCTGAGCTCGAGATTATTCCCACCCTCTGGTGGCCTAGACAATTCAACTACGCGTATCCACTTGATTCCGCGGAGAAAGGAAGAATTGCAAGTCAGACATATCCTGTCAAAGTGCTCTTCGACCAGAGAAGGAGTTGATGACATGATTTTGCAGAAAGGTGAATTACATTCTCCTCGAAAACGAAATAGTCGCCCTTGGATAGTAATTACTGGACAGCACGGGAAATAATGGCGGCCCCCCTCCGTCGACCTATGCACGCATAACCACTCCTCAGACGAAGGAGACAATGGAGGATGACTATGACCTGACCCTTGATAAATGCATTTAGCGCCAATTTGATATATTCTACGACCGATTTTGCGCAGACCTGGATCGAAATCTTGATCGATCCTGTCATAGTGGATGGCCGCGACAAAATCGGGAAACATATCCCCGTTCTGTCAATGCGGGACTTGGATTCGTTAGCCAGGCAGATTGGCCCTCAGCAAGTGAGGATGAATAAAGGAGGTGTGTTCGGTCCGTGGAACCTCTGCGCTCTAGGGCCTCTCAGAGATGTCAATTTGTGGGCAGCCTATTGGGTGGACACCACCGGTGGACGACAACCATTCCGCCGACAGCGATTTCTACGAGGTCTATCGACACGGTTCTCCATTCTCACCATCCTCTAGTTCCTCCTTCCTCTCCGACCTTGACGCCAACCCTGCCTACTCTGGTGGCAACAGCTCTCGCCGGCACCACGACCCAGGATGGGTCGCCCGCCCTCGAAATGCCTTCATCATATTCCGCTGCGAATATTCACAGACTCATTCCCGACGGGGACGCCGTATTCGCCGCCCTCCTGGCTCTTCCACAGAGCCTTCACTCTCCAAGCGCGCCGCTGCCGCTTGGAGCCAGATGACACGGGAAGAAAAAGAACCCTACAAAATTCGCGCAGAGGAAGAACGCAATGAGCATGCGCGCAAATACCCTGACTATCGTTTCCGCCCTCAACGCAGGCCGGGTGTTGGAGGCAGAAGGTATAACGCCCGTCATTCTATATCCCCTGTCGTTGGCTCCCACCCCTTCCCTGAAAACGCCCTGGAGCCTCGTAGGGCCTCAGTGTCCTCTGGCTCGTCCTTTTCTGCCAGTTCGCGCCCTTCAACTTCTGACGGATCTTCTGACCCGGACTTCGAACGACAAGGATCGACTTCAGGGTGGACGCTTCCCTTGGCCTATAACACGCCTAGTATGCCTTCGAATAGCAATAAACCGTCTCCGGAGGTAAGTCAAGTCCTCCCCTGTTCGCTGGACACGGCATTGATGTCTGCTTCGTCCTAGACTTTGAATGCTCTCTATATTGCAGGACAACTCAATGGCTTGTCTACTCCCAGCTCTCCCGACCAGAGAGTAGATATTCCTGACGGTATTACCATCGACAAACCCTCCCGCATTACCCCCAGCCCTCCGTCGCTCCTGAGCTGGAGTGGAGAGGCGCCAGCTTCCGTTGCGATAGCCGATGAAGGTGTTTTTGGACCCGTCTCTACATACACTAGGATGGAAATCACAGATCTCCCAATTTCCCTCGTAGCCTCTGATGGGCAAGACCCTTGTTCCCAATGCCCTGCCGTCGAAGGGACCTGGTCTTCCTGTCTCGTGCTCCAGTATCCTTCGGTTTCTGGCCAGATGGTGGATACCATCGGCCTTTGTGATTCCAACGCTTCCCTTCCAGTTATCTCTGACTACACCACGTTGGACGGCGCAAATCTCTGTGTGACTGGTGGCACCACGGGCGGGAACTATTTTGGAGCTTTTTGATCAGAACCATAGTACAAGAAAGCATTACAAACGGCTAGCCAGCCTGTTTGGCCCTCATACCCCTTCCCTCACTAACGTTGTAGAATACTTTTGGTATCCTTCGTGTGGATGCTTCTATCGACGTAGCGTTCATTGCATCCAACTAAGCACACACAGTCTGGTGCGCTTGTCTCTCCTATTATCTTGTGTCTATCTCTTGGTGTATTCTCGATGTAGTATAGTTATTGCGGTTTACGGTCTATGGTAATTATCCCTCCTCCCTTTACCTTCGGTGTCCCTAATTCCTACCCTTGTATCATTCTCTTTGTCCTCCATTTCTTCCCTATTCCCATTGTACAAGCATTATGGGGCAGACACTCAGATCCGCGAAGTCTCATTTTTCGGAATGTTTGTTTAGTTAAGTACTCACTACCCAGGTCCTATACACTGTTTATACTTGATGGAGGTGGGATCTCTGGAAGTCTCTGGTAGACAAGAAGGGACTCGAAGAAACACATGAACGAAGCTTTCTCACGGATCACCAACGCTACTCGCTTCCATTCTTCAAATGAAACCACTTCTGTCTTGCGGATCCGCATTTTTAAGCCCCAAGCACTGGTTGCCAACATTGTTGTCCGTCATTTTGAGATGCTTTGATATGCCATCGCACATAACTTCATCTCCGCATCTCGGTTTATTGAGGAACTGACCAATCAGCTACGCTTGGGGAGGATGGGGCACGGTTCTACGATGTTTCCGGATGATCCCGTCTCCAGCGACCGAGACTATATTCTCTTCTCATTGGCTCGGGCGTGCTGGGTAAAGGCAAGGTACCAAGATACGGATTTATGTTGATTGGCTAAAGGCTATGAATAGGGGTATAGGTCAACAGTGTACATAATGTATAACCGCAAAAATATCCAAAGTAATATATCAGTCACCTGATATCCATTTATGAATCCACTGTTCCCATGCAGCTTAAAGTGGTGGAAAATCGGCATCCTTCAACGCACTATACGCGTTGAAAGTTAGGGGAATGTCCATTATCCAACGTGTTATCAGGTCCTGCACGGTAAGGGCGTCAGTCAGAATTCCCACTCTCGACATATCTGATCGTCGAAGAACAGCCGGAAGAGCAATGACATACCAAAGCCGCCTCCTGTTGGTCGTAAGGAACCATATGTCTGGAAATTGCGTGGTAGCAGGTGCCAATTTAGCTAGTAGGGTTATATTGACCAGGAAAAGGCCCGTACCCCGCATCGAAGACATTAACAAATGTGGCATTTCCTGCGGTGTAACCATTACCACCAGCACTGCGAACTTCACCCGCCTGGAGACCAGATTCAAAGGTTACCCAGGGAACGGGTTCGGCAGACCTAAATTCCGAGGAAAATTGTGTCTCAAGTTGCTCTACCCATCGTTCGTTGCCCTGGCGAGGAATCACAATAAGAGCTTGATTTCGCAAAAAAAACAGGTGAACACACAATATAGTTGCACATCATATCTGGGCACATGGTCACGTCTAGAACGGACATTTCAAACAGAGATCGACGCACCAGCATTACCAGCATAAACAAGAAGTCGAATACCGTCGTTGATCATGTCAGGCAACAAAGTCGCAGAGTTATGCATCCCGTCACCGTTCATAGTGAAAGCATGATTGACCTCTGCGTTGTAAGATTCGAAGGTCCTCTCCGGGTTAACACCCAAGGCAACCTTGTTCTTAGGGTCATTCATCCAGGTCTCAATCCATTCCATCTGTTTATAGCAAAGGTTGCCGTCCTTTTGCCTATCACACTTCTTCCTGACATCATACGGGTTGGGGCCGGTCTCTGAACGCAAAAAAATCGGAAACATTCGTAAGCAGAATTGCTAAGACAGAGCGTACGCATCAAAGGTTCAAAGACCAGCGTGTCACAATAGACATTGGCAGGCACGCAAGTCAACCGGGAGTTAAACTGATAGCAAGACTTGATCAAACGCTGGCAAGTAGGAACTTTGGTTCGCAAAGCTTGGCACTGCACGCCCTGAGGATCGTCGTAGATGGGAAATGGGCCGTCGCAAACGTAGTCAGGAACAGAGCCCATCTGGATGTATGGGTCTGTGAGGCCGTTCGCAAGGATCACAGACGCGAGATTGATGTGCTTAAATCCTGGGGTGGGGGCAACCGAAAGCTGTCGGTTGGTATCGTGAATGACCTTTGCAATGTTGGGAGCATAGGTTCCGCCGTAACTCTCGGCAGCGATACGGAATGGCTGAGTGGAGTACTGAGGGAATCGGTTGAGGAAGAGCTCGAGGAAGGCGTGGACGTCTTTTCCAGCGACTGGACTAGTGCTAACGGACGTTCCGTGATTGGCATAGGAAAATCCGACGTTTACGGGTTGGTCCAGGAAAATGATATTGGCGTGAGTGTTCCAGATGAAGGGGTTGCGAGTGGTGTTGTGACCGTTGTCCGCAATATTGCAAGGTCCAAGTTCGAACAACAAACCAGTTGAGGAGCTGGCACCCGGTCCTCCATTGAGCCAAAGGAGGAGTGGAGCGTCTTCTGGTGAATTTCTCGCCTCGAAGAACCTTTGATGGAGCATTAACCTTATCAGTACAAACCACAACCACCAAGAGCTCGCCAGAAGAACAAATGTTTATCGTTCGCAATATCAAGATAACCAGAATATTGCTTAACGGACGGATCACAGAGTTCAGGCTCAGTAACCCTCAGTTGATAAGTGTTTAAAGCAGGATGTGAAACGAGTTCGTCTGGATGTTATCGACGTCATTAGTCCATACCAAGCGAAGCTCAAAGAGCACACTCACGAAGGAGACTATCTTGCTTAATGTATTCCTTCCCTACGTGGATCCACTTCTGCATATTGACCTTCCCTTTCAGAATTGCCTTCTTTCCATCCTCGATGTAGTCAAGGATGGAATACTTCATACTATCCCCAACTCAGAAAGTACTATCCCCAACTCAGAAAGTACTATCCCCAACTCAGAAAGCATCCTTCAGTGGGCTCTGATTGAGAACTGCTTGGACTTCGTTATGGGGTGCTGCTGAAACAAGAGAGCAATAGAGCGAGACGAATGCAAGTAGCGATAATTTGGACTTCATGGGAGAGGTGGGAATTAAGTAGGAAGGCAGACCTTAACTAATAGGGAGGATGAGGCGCCTGTGCTGCGGGTCATGCGGCACGACGCGACGACGGCCATGTGAACTGAAAGTTACATGTGAGCACTTGATAAGAATGCCCCTTGCTCCATTTCGTGCGACTTCGCTGTTGAATCAGACTACAGGGGATGATCAAATTTACGCCCGTCTAACTCGAACTGTCAGCGGACGCCCTTTGATTTTAGAGTAACGTCGGAGGACTAAACGTTTGGCCGAACTTGATTGGACCCGGTCTGATAGTACTCTCTGTGACTCTCTTTCGAGGAAGGCAAACTGGCTCTATGTCTCTCAGACCAACAGTTGCTGGTGCCATACGTCCTTAACTTGGGGTTCCGGCGGCCCCTAAGGGGACAACCACGTCGTCTCAATCTTGGTCTACCGCACGCAACATATATCAAGTTCTGCACGACTCCGATCCGCCCCGTAGACTTCACGATGGTCAGTTTCACAGTTCCTAACTGGGACTTCCGAGCACGTATCATTCTATAGCCTATATTGCTGAAATGTTCTATGTTGCGGCCTGGTTAATTCACTTGAAGAACAGTGATTCTCATTGTGATTTTATTGACCACCCATGTTGTGGTTCATAAAACCTGACCCTCAATGCCTAATGGTCGATATAGCGTCCCGGCAGGTTCCCAGAATGGACAGGCTTATGCTACTTCCAATAATCAGTACATTCCACGGAGAAAGGAAGAGCTACGAGTCAGACATAAGGAGTTGATGGCATGATCTTGCAGTAAGGTAAATTACGTTCTCCTCGGAAACAAAATGGTCGCCCTTGAATAGTAATTACTGGGTGCACAAGAAATAATGGCGGGCCCTCCTACCGTCGACCCATACTCGCATAACTACTCCTCAGACAAAAGGACAATGGAGAATGAGTATGACCCTTGATGATAAACGCATTCAGCGCCGGTTTGGTATATTCTACGACCGAATTTGCACAGACCTGGATCAAAATCTTGATCGATCCTGTGTTGGTCGATGGCCTTGGTAAAGACGGGAAACATATCCCCGTTCTGTCAATGCGGGACTTGATACGTTAGCCAGGCAGATCGACCCTCAACAAGTGAGGATGAATAAAGGAGGTGTGTTCGGTCCGTGGAACCTCTGCACACTGGGGCCACTCAGAGGATGTCGTCAATTTGTGGACAGCCTATTGGGTGGACGACAACCACATTCCATATCCTCTGTCGCTGGCTCTCCCCTGAAAACGCCCCGGAGCCTCGTAGGGCCTCGGTGTCCTCTGGCTCGTCCTTTTCTGCCAGTTCGCGCCCTTCAACTTCTGACGGATCTTCTGACCCGGACTTCGAACGACAAGGATCGACTTCAGGGTGGACGCTTCCCTTGGCCTATAACGCGCCTAGTGTGCCTTCGAATAGCAATATACCGCCTCCGGAAGTAAGTCACATCCTCCCCTGTTCACTGGACACGGCATTGATGTCTGCTTCGTCCTAGATTTTGCCTGCTCCTTATATTGCAGGACAAACCAATGCCTTATACCGACCCCTAGCTCTCCCGACCTGAAGATAGATATTTCTGACGGTATTACTATCGACAACCCCTCCCCCATTATCCCCAGCCCTCCATCACTCCTGAGCCGGAGTGGAGAACCGCAAGCTTCCGTTACGATAACTGGTACAGATGTTTTTGGTCCCGTCCCTACATATACTAAGATGGAAATCACAAATCTCCCAAATCTTTTCGTAACCGTTGATGGGCAAGGTCCTAGCCCCCAATACCCTGCCGTCGAAGGGACCTGGTCTTTACATTTTGCGCCCCAGTATCCTTCGGTTTCTGGCCAGATTGTGGATACCATCCGCCCTTGCGATTCCAATACTTCCCTTTCAGTTATCTCTGATTACACCACGTTGGGCGGCGCAAATCTCTGTGTGACTGGTGGCACCACGGACGGGAACTATTCGGAGCTTTCTACTTAGAACCATAGTACAAGAAAGCATTATAAACGCCCAGCCAGCCCGTTTCGCCCTCCACCCTCTTCCCCTACTAAGGGTGTAAGATATTTTTGGTATCCTTCGTATGGATGCTTCTATCGACGTGGCGTTTCTAGTTTCCAACTAAGTGCACACAGTCTGCGGCGCTTTGTTTCTCGTTTTATCTTACGTCTACCCTTTGGTGTATTCTCCTTGTAGTATAGTTATTTGATTTATGTTCTATGGTAATTATCCTTCATCCCGTTGTCTTCGGTGTCCCTAATTCTACCCCTGTATCAATTCCTTTGCCCTTTCTTTATCCAGCACTTTTAAACGGTGAAAAGAGAATGCAGCCATGGCCACAAAAAACAGAATCATCCGCAAATATCCTAGGACTGTACCCCCCAAAGCGTAGCTGATGATCAATTCCTCCGATAAATGGGGATACAGAGATAAAGTTACGTTAAGCGATGGCGTTCAAAGCTTCTCAAAATGACAGACCACCAAATCGGCAATTAGTGTCCTGGGGTTGAAAAGTACGGATCCGCAAGACAAAGGTGGTTTTATTCGAAATGTGGAGGCGAGTAGTGTCCAGGATTCGCGGGAAAGCTTCATCGATGTGTTTCTTCGATTCCTTCTTGTCCACAAGAGACTTCCAAAAGTCCCGCATATGTCGAGTATAAATGAGGTACGAGACAGTGGATAATGAGGGTGTAACTAATCAAACATTCCCGATAAACGAGACTTCGTGAATCTGAGTATCTGCTCCATAACGCTTGCATAGTGGGAGGGAGAAATGTGGGGTACCAGGACACGAATTTATGTTAATTGGTTTTAAACAGGGGTATAGGTCAACAGTGTACATAATATACAACCGCAAAAATATCAGTGCCAAATCGCCGCAAGTAATATATCAGACGTCCGATATCCGTTTACAAATTCACCGTTTCCGTCCAGTTTAAAGGGGCGGAAGGTTAGTATCCTTCAACTCACTATTCGCGTTGAAACTCAAGGGAGCATCCATTATCCAACGTGTTATCAAGTCCTACACAGTAAAGCCATAAGTCAGAAATTCCACTCTTGACACATCTGTTCGGCGAAGGACAGCTGGAAGAGCGAAGACATACCAGAGCCGCCTCCGGTTGGTCGTAAGGAACCATATGTCTGGAAATTGCATGGTAGCAGGTGCCGTTAGTGTGGCCAAGCATGGCTATATCAACCAGGAAAAGGCTCGTACCCCGCATCAAAGACATTGACAAATGTGACATTTCCTGCGGAGTAACCATTACCACCAGCACTGCGAACTTCACCCGCCTGGTGACCAGACTCAAAGGTTACCCAGGGAACGGATTCGGCAGACCTAAACTCCGAAGAGAATTGCGTCTCAAGTTGCTCTACCCATCGTTCGTTGCCCTGGCGGGGAATCACAATAAGAAGTGCTCGATTTCGCAAAAAACAGGTGAACACACGATATAGTTGCACATCATATCTATAGCACACGGTCACCTCTAGAACGGACATTTCAAACAGAGATCGACGCACCAGCATTACCAGCATAAACAAGAAGTCGAATACCGTCGTTGATCATGTCAGGCAACAAAGTTGCAGAGTTATGCATCCCGTCACCGTTCATAGTGAAAGCACGATTGACCTCCATGTTGCAAGATTCGAAAGTCCTCTCCGGGTTAACACCCAAGGCAGCCTTGTTCCTGGGATCGTTCATCCAGGTCTCAATCCATTCCATCTGTTTATAGCAAAGATTGCCGTCCTTTTGCCTGTCGCACTTCTTCCTGACATCGTACGGGTTGAGGCCAGTCTCTGAACGCAGAAAGGTCAGAAACGTTCAAAAGCAGAATCAGTGAAATGGAACGTGCGCATCAAAGGTCCAAAGAGCTGCGTGTTACAATAGACATTGGCAGGCACGCAAGTCAACCGGGAGTTAAACTGATAGCAAGACTTGATCAAACGCTGGCAAGTAGGAACTTTGGTTCGCAAAGCTTGGCACTGCACGCCCTGAGGATCGTCGTAGATGGGAAATGGGCCGTCGCAAACGTAGTCAGGAACAGAGCCCATCTGGATGTATGGGTCTGTGAGGCCGTTCGCAAGGATCACAGACTCGAGATTGATGTGCTTGAATCCTGGGGTGGGGGCAACCGCAAGCTGTCGGTTGGCATCGTGAATGACCTTTGCAATGTTAGGAGCATAGGTTCCGCCGTAACTCTCCGCAGCGATATGGAATGGCTGAGTGGAGTACTGAGGAAATCGGTTGAGGAAGAGCTCGAGGAAGGCATGGACATCTTTTCCAGCGACTGGACTAGTGCTAACGGACGTTCCGTCATCGGCATAGGAAAATCCGACGTTTACGGGTTGGTCCAGGAAAATGATATTGGCGTGAGTGTTCCAGCTGAAGGGGTTACGAGTGGTATTGTGACCGTTGTCTGCAATATTGCAAGGACCGAGTTCGAACAACAGCCCAGTCGACGAGCTGCAACCCGGTCCTCCATTGAGCCAAAGGAGGAGCGGAGCGTCTTTGGGTGAATTTCTCGCCTCGAAGAACCTTTGATGGAGTATTAACCTTATCAGTACAAACCACAGGCTTCAAGAACTCACCAGAAGAACAGATGCTTGTCGTTCGCAATATCAAGATAACCAGAATATTGCTTAACGGATGGATCACAGAGTTCGGGCTCAGTAACCCTCAGTTGATAAGTACTTAAAGCAGGATGTGAAACGAGTTCATCTGGATGTCATCGACATCATTGATCCATATTGAGCGAAGCTAAAAGAGCACACTCACAAAGGAGATTATCTTGCTTAATGTATTCCTTCCCTGCGTGGATCCACTTCTGCATATTGGCCTTCCCTTTCAGAATTGCCTTCTTTCCATCCTCGATGTAGTCAAAGATGGAATGCTTCATACTATCCCCAACCCAGAAAGCATCCTTCAATGGGCTCTGATTGAGAATTGCTTGAGCCTCGTCATAGGGTGCTGCTGAAACAAGAGAGCAACAGAGCGAGACAAGTGCAAGCAACGGCAATTTGGACTTCATGGTGGGAATTAAGCAGGAAGGCAGACTGTCACTAGTAGGGAGGATGAGGTGCCTGTGCTGCGGGTCATGTGGCGCGACGCGACGACGGCCACGTGAATTGAAGCTGTGAGCGCTTGATAGGAATGCTCCTTGCACAAATTTTTGAACCGACTTCGCTGTTGACGCAGACTACATTTCAGAGCACGATATAAAATCCGTGCCTGTCCAGCTTGGACTTTCAGAGGACATACTTTGATCAAGGTAATGCCAGAGGAACATATATTTGACCCAGCTTGGATTGGATCCAGTTTTGCGAGGATGGCACCCTGGCTGAAATTGCCCATATTTCTCAGGCTAACAGTTGCTGGTGTCGTGCGTCCTTAACTTGAGGTTCTGGAGGCCCCTAGGAGGGCAATCGCATCGTCCCAAACTTGGAATACCGCACACAATAAATCTTCAAGTTCTGCGCTCTGACCTTCCCGACCCCCATCCGGTGGGCGTCACCGACGGTCAATTTCACAGTTGGCAACTGGGGCTCTGCGCATTGTATTATTCTACAAGCTATATTGCTCAAAGTTCTGTGTTGCAACCTGGTTACTTCACCCCAGGAACAGCGTCCCCATCGTTATTCATTGACTACCCATGCTGTGGCTCATAAAACCAGACTCTCAAAACCTAGCGATCTGTATGGCCGCCGGACATATTCCTAGAATCGACGGACTTATGCTAATTCAAATATCAACACATCTTCGAGTGCGTACTTCACGACGTGTGCCAGGTACCTACCGGCAAGCCCGGAAGGTCAAAGGGCGGGTGCATGCTGAAATCTCGAGCATCTGATCGATGGGTTATAAAATACGCCCATATCACTACATCTATACATACAGGACACCATCTAGAACGTTCATCTAGAACGCAGTAGGCGGACGCTTCAACCTTCGAGCAGATGTACCTGGGAAGCCGTTGAATCGGACCCGCCCATCGGCTAGCTTCCTGGAGAAAGTAGGCATGCGGTACGAAACTCCTATTAACTAAATAACTGAAATCGAGATATAAGTCGGTTGTATCACGCGGAGTCTTTCCTCCAAAACGGTCAAAGCTCGCCAAGGAAAGGAGTTTTTATATTTGTGTCCGCGGGGCCAATCAAATCTGATGCATGATCTGGGGTGACCACCACAATCCGAAAAAGTGAGAAATCCTGTGAGTAGCGGGGGCTTCGATGGGAGTGGATTTCAAAACAGTAAACAATGCCCATCATAGGATGAAACGGAATTTGCATTTTCTGTCATCAGCAGCTACCAGCTAAGTTTCGGAACAGAGGGCCAACCTTCGGATCTGGGTCCTGCCCAACGTGACTGGTGCCCGCCCACACAGGAAATCTTATCCGCACTTTAACAGGGCACTCTCCGGAGGTCAAGGTCTTATCCGGAACTCAAAAGAGGGTTTCAGCCCAAAGTTCCGCAGTTTTTATCCGAAAATGTGCGGAGGGTTTCCGAGGAATCTTCATGTTTCTATCCGAATTTGATCAGGGATACCCCGCAATTTCGGGGGTCCTAGTACAGGGCGGCAAAAACGAACGCATCACCCAGTGAAGTGTTTTATCTGCCGACCGTACGTGATTGGTCGATCCATGCAACAATTCGCTCAGGCACTTGAGGTCATGCCACGATCCTGCATTCTAGGGCGCCGTCCATCACCACGAAGGGAATACAAACACAAACAGAAAAGACCTTTAATCGACCTCATCGTTGGCCAATATAGAAGTCACGAGCTGAGCACAAAGGACGTGTCGTCATAGATATCACCCAAACATTGTCAGGTATCGAATATCTCGGACCGTCAAATCGTCTTCGCCTTGGAGAGACGGGTCCTTGAAATAGTCTTAAAGAGGTTCAATCCCCGGATACAGCATTCTGTCGTTGCCAAAGTCGTGGTCGTCCAGATCGCATCCGGCTACTGGTGAGACCAATGGAGGATACAAGGGTTTGGCGGATCCGGCCTCGACACGTCCAAGAAAAAGTCTGCCAAAAATCGGTGTATCAATTGAGAGATGGATATGAGTGTCAGACGAGTAGCAAATCCCAAGGGATAGGCCTCACCTTTTGAGGGGATTAAATGTATAGTCTCCATTTTTTGAGTCCGCGGTTCAATGTATTAGCACCCTAATGAGGAAGGACTCGGATGTAATTGAGTCGCATGACATTGGTGAAATACTTAGCAATGTCACCCAGCTGTCTGAATTACTAGCAACCCGGAGGTCTTTCCAGAGAGTGGAATTAGATGACTTACCGATTTAGCAACATGAGAAGCAATGGCTGCAAGGTTAAGGAAATTCGACATTCAAACCCCAGAATTTCCATTGGTTGCAGGCACAAAGCGAAGTTTCCATCGTTGGGATTGGCAAATGATGGGCCCAATAAATTCTTGACAAATGGTAGGACACGGTGCCGTCAAGGGTCTTTAAAGTTCACTACTGGGGACGTTCCCAGGCGAGGAAGGAAAAATAAGGAGAGTAAATACATAAGAAATAATGAACCCCACGGATAGCGCAATTATCTTGAAGCCAAGGGCATCAACAGCACCCAATGAGACGGCGGCGACCAGTGCCTTCTCCAAGCCTCTCGACATAGCATCTAAACTGAAGAGTTCACGTGCCCGCACCTTACCTCGAGCAGACAAAGCCTCTTTTTCGCGTGAGGGAAGGCTAAGAATTTCCCGTAGGGTATCTGCCCAGATTGCAGGCTCCGGAGGACGGAGCCAACCGGTACGATTATCAGATGGTGCATCAACGATGCTTTCGGTCGGCCCACCGCTATCGCAAGCCAGTATTGGCACCCCGCAAATCATCGCCTCCACGGGGCCGATGCCAAAGTGCTCATTGGCCGGGGTATAAAGAAGTGCCATCGTGGATTGGGCATTAAGCAGGGCTGTTCGTTGAGCGGTAGTGAAGTTGAGGAGGAACAGGATGTCGGGTTTGGATTGTTTAGTATACTCAGGAACTTGGACCGTAGATATCGCAGGAGTTTCAATGTTATATGTCAGGGAGTGCGTTTCTGCAAGCTTAATCAGGGAGCTCAGTGTTCGGATATTATCTTGAAGTCGGGGGTCGTAGCCGCCTACGCCAGAAATTTCAAGACTATGAGGGACAGTCTTGAGTAAATTTTACTTGCCTGCAAGGACAAGACGTAAATCCTGTGAGGACGACTGCTTCTTGACGATGGCAAATGCCTCAATTGCCAGTGCTGCATTCTTTTTCCTCTCGAAACGATTCAGAGATATCAAAGTGGGCCTCTCCCTAAATCGTCATCAGTACCTCAGATGCGAGAACGAGAAAACTTTACAAACGAGGTGATTTTCGATATTTCGGGATCGCTCGTGTCCACTTGGGATACATAAGCTTGGATGTTGATGCCTGGGTATACGATTTCCGGAGTCTGTGATATCGAAGGGAAATATGACTTGAATACGCGTGCGGTGAACTTCGAATTCGCCAGAATAATATCAGCCTGTCCTTTTAGATAAACATTAGCAAGGTCATGAGAGAGGACCAAGGAGAGCTCACTCGTCGTCACCTCTTCCAACCAATCCATAGGATAACGATACACTCTCTTCAACAGACTTCCTTGCTTCTTTACTAGATTCCCATCAATAAACGCGCCATTGGCCAGGAGCTTGTCGGGAAAATGACAGTAGAACACCACGCGCGTATTTCCAAAACCCCGTAGGAAAGGGACGCAGGTTGAGAGTTGGTCGACGAAGTAGACATCGTATGTTGGCGCCCATGGTGTCAGAAGATGGGTAATCAGATGCAGTTGTCTTGCATGCGCGCATAGAATATGGAACTTCCCTCCAAAAGATCTTGGGAATGGCGGCTTAATATAATGGACTTTCAGACTACCTAGGGATGGAATCTGTGTCAGAAAACTCACGCTTCAGCACACCCGCCACGCACCGTCCTTTGTTTCCTCGAAACAGTGATTTGGGTCCCAATGCGAAGTATATATATCGACCGAATGTCCTAATTTTTGAAGTCCAAGAGCCGCGTCAACGACCAAACGTTCAGCACCACCTGTTGTTCAAGCTCGTTGTTCAGCAAGCATTTTATCAGCGGAAAACTGGTAGAACGTACCAATTCCAAGATCTGGATGGAGGAATGCTATGCGCAAAGGTCGAGAGGACATAATGGAAGCGGTCGTCGTCCAAGTCGATGTTGCAAGGGATCGAACGGGGAATCCCACTGAGGTCATTGTGGACACGTGTTTGTCCTTGGTAGGCT
Source organism: Podaxis carcinomalis (assembly GCA_018524395.1). Classification (NCBI taxonomy): domain Eukaryota; kingdom Fungi; phylum Basidiomycota; class Agaricomycetes; order Agaricales; family Agaricaceae; genus Podaxis; species Podaxis carcinomalis. Next base: position 39,327 of record JAEUWJ010000520.1, read on the forward strand.
CATAAATTTAAAAAATCAGACAGCATGAGATCGATCAAGCCTTTGAAAGCCTTTTAACGCCATGACACACAAATATCGTAGGTGTTCGAGGTATTCAAGACGTAAGTGGCCACGGCTACTTCCGAGCCTGGCGCACTACACCATTTTGTAGGAACTTGGGTCCTTGGCGCCTGAGTGTTTTCCTCATCAACCTTAAGCGCATGGAGGACGGGGGACTTCTCGAGTCCGTATATAGTCCGATTTCTATGCACTATCTTAAGATCTTTGAGTACCCATTAAAGCGAACAAGTCCCCCTCCTGGGAAGGACAAAGAACAATGACGCTGGCGTTGTGTGTTAGTCCGCGTGACATTTTCCATTTTCATTTCTCTGTGGCAGCATATTGAAGAGCGGACTTCAAAGCGCTAGGCGCAACAAACGCACTCCCACCCCCATCTCACCCACGTCGAATACCAAAATACCTCTCAAACTCAGCAAGATGAGCAGGGTGTCCTGGCACCCAGAGCCACAATCGGACCTAAAGGCTGTCCTGGAGTCCGAGATCAAGTACGATCTATTCTACTCTTCTATCCTTCTTTGATAGATCACTCAATTTCGACTCTTTTCGTATTCAATCGTCACCTTCAATAGGGAGTGGCACTTCCGTAAGTCCAAAGGTATCATGCAGGTCGTTACCACTGCTCACCCTATCATTTAATCAACTCTGGTGTGGTCCGTAGATATCTACTTCCACCAGAACAATAACGAAGAACATCAAGCCGCACTCAAGCTCCGGGACGCTGTTCTCCGCCTTCGTCGAGACGGAGCATTTGTTGCCGTTCCCTTGGCCCGCGTCAATACAGCGCCTATGGGTCCGCACCCTGTCGGTCAGTAACCCATACGCATCCTTGGATTTGATTTATTAGTTTCCACCTCGTTTTGAATGTGGATGTTTACATATTGAGGGCTGAAGGGACTAATTTCAATACTAATGTCTTGCTTTCCTGGGTGTTCACAGGTTCATACGAAGTATGGTGCCCAGCTGAAACCTTCTCAGCCGTCTTCTCGTACATGTGCCTAAACAGAGGCAACCTGAGGTACTTCCGTTCATTCGTAAGGTTGCAACAAGGCACCGATCATTCCTTATGACTCTCGATACAGTGTTCTAATTCATCCCTTGACACGGGAAGAAGTGAGTTCAATCCAATCTCTGAGACTAGTTCCACTGAGTACTTACTATGTTTTTAGCGACAGTAGGTGGAAATTTGAGACAAAACCTCAACGGAGATAGTCACGAACAATGTTTTTTCAGGGATCATGAACGCCGTGTTGCATGGTTAGGGCAGTCTTATGCTCTCGACCTCTCGAAGCTTCCAGTCTACTCTGAAGAGCTACCACTTCAATATCCCGCTTTAAGTACGTTTCATTCTATGCCGTGGTGTATATACCCTAATTCTTCTCATCGCAACTAGGGCTGGGCTACTCTGGCCCAGCAACTCTCAGCATCGAGGACCGCCTCAAGGTTGGAAACAACATCGAAACGATCCTTTCCACAGACAAGAATGCTGCCAAAGCACCACCCAGAGATCCTTCTCCCTGAAAATCTCTCACGTGCTGCTTGATACCCGTATTACGACATATGCAATTTTGTACAAAGTAGTGACAAGTGAAACAAAGCGGACTATCAGAGTAATAGCAGGTCCATCGCTAAGGAATGTACGCGAAAGCAATCATGAATGTAGCATGTGTTCTATGATGTTATCCAGATATTCAATGTGCAACATACGATAAAATATAAGAGGTGCGAGTAAATCTACTTCAAAAACCCTACACAATGTCGACACTTGATGTTTCTGCCCATTCACCGAAGAGCAGACTAATACTCTCACCATTGTGGGTTCTACGGATGCTCTCGGCGATTGTTGGGCTGATATCGATGGTGATTAATTTTGAGCACATGCATTGGCGTTGCTTTTGGGGAATGGTGTTGGTAACCTAGAAAATTGAACAAGGATTCGTGCTGGAGTAAAAGATACCACATACCACAAGTCGCTCAATGGGAAGTGCATCGATCATACTGAGGTTTGTTTCTGATAGGAGACCTAGATTTCCTCGGTCAGGTGCTCCGGGAGTAAAGTGCGCACAAAACCTTACCATGTGATATCAAGGCATGGACGGATTTCGCACCATTCTCGTGGAGGGTTCGAGCAGCAAGGGAGAGAGTAGTCCCAGTGTCAATCATGTCATCGAGGAGGATCGCGACCTATTGGCATGTTCAATGAGGACAAGATGACGTACTTCAACTCCGAGAAGACACGCACCTTATCCTTTACGTCTCCAACAAGAATCTCCATCCGTTCTGGAGCGGTCTCAGATTTTCTGTCACGCTTCCGATGGATCAAGGCGAATTCAATGCCAAGTTTATCTGCCATCGCGGTCGCACTCGAGAATGCGAGTTAGAACCACCGAACAATAGAAAGTGTGAGACCGGGACACATTACTCACCGTTTAGCACCACCAGCGTCCGGACTGACAACGATGCCATTCTCCCAGCCCGGAATATTGCGCTTGATATAGGAAATCATCAGAGGCTCCGACCAGAGGTTATCCACAGGGATATCAAAGAATCCTTGGATTTGACTGGCATGAAGATCCATCGTGATGACATGGTCACATCCTGCCACGACCAACATGTTCGCCACCAATTTGGCCGTAATGGGTGCACGAGACTTGTCCTTTTTGTCCATACGAGCATAAGGGAAGCAAGGAATGACGGCAGTAATTCTGCGTGCCGATGCTGTCTTACACGCGGAGATCAGAATGAGAAGTTCCATGAAATTGTCGTTGACATCGCCACAACCCGATTGGATGATGAAGACATCCTCGTCACGGACGGACTCGGAGATTTTGACATTAGTTTCGCCATTGGAGAACTTTTTGACTGTGACGGGTACGAGTGGGACGTTGAGCCTGGATTGTCAAACACAAGTTTGGTGGAAGGCGGTTTAGGTGATGTCCCTTGGAGGTGACCCGAGAGAGCTCACCGCTCGGCCACAGTCTGGGCGAGCTCGGGGTGGCTATTCCCTGACCAAGACTGATGAGGGCTGAGCAATGCAAATGATCAAGGCAACGTACCCGTCAAGATGCGGATGGAGTTGTTGTGGTACATGTTGAATGAATAGAGGGGGACAATAAGTTAGTACATGAACAAGAGGGGGGTGTGACTGAGAACGAGAAGAACGTATAGCTTGTAGCCAAAACAAAAATTACCATCAGTAATAAATCATTTGTGTTTGTTCCGTGCAAATAAACGTCATCGCCACTCCAACCAGTCCAGCGCTGAGCGCTGAGCGTCACGTCAAATCGGTGCACCCCATTGGCCCAACGAACAAACGTTGCATTTAATTCAATACAGATCTATCACGAAGGCGGCATTCGGATTGTGATATTTTCTACCACATACTCCGAATCTGCATATCCCAGCACCTGCGTCAACAAAGAACTGCAAATAGTTCCGGCAGCCTGCGGAAGTGAGATAACGGAACAAGCATACCTGTTCAAACCCTTCACCCGCGCAATCTGCGCCGAGTTGTAGTTGGCCAGGCCCCGCCCAACCTCGATCACGTCGGCTTCGGTATATTCTGGACTCTTATCCACCAACACCACATCGTCTTCCGGAACTGGGTTGGAGCTCCTGGTACCTGTACTCCCTTCTCCAAATGCCATCGGTGTCAGTTCTGAATTACCCGCTGCAGTTGGAGTTCCCGGCCGCGTCAAACCCAAACCTTTCACATACTTCTCGCGTGCAGCCTCTTGAGATGAGGACGAAACATAGTCACCCTTACGGATACAAATACGGACCGCCTGACCAGAAGCAAAAGCGCCAATTACACCGCGAACTCCCACAGCCAAGAGACGTCCACCAGACTCCCGGCGTGATAGGACCAAATGTGCACCAGCATCAATGATCACGCTTCCCGAAGGAAATAGCGTATGACTAGTCCAGGACTTGAGATCACGCAGCGGCGTTGGCGAAGCCGTGAATACCGTATGTGGGGGTCGAGGAATAACGGGAGTCGAATGACCACTCGTTTCGCAACCTTGATTTAGACTGGCATCGCGTTTGGTCAGGGTGAGTGTAGGGCTGGCGCGACCCGAGAGAGGTTCTCGAGGAGTTGAGGGAGCCGAGAAGCTTTTTGAGGAGTTGCGTTGATGGTATTCGATGATACTGAAGATATTTTCGGGGTGTTTGCTTGAAGTGATAATCGTAGTCACACCAGCCGCAGTGGCAATGTCCGCCGCGATCAGTTTCGTCTCCATTCCGCCAGTACCGAGATTGGATCCTAGCGTTGTTGTACTCACTGTGCCACATGCGTCTGAGAATTGAACTTGCCCACGGAAGCGTTACTCACCCTCGGAACGGATGGCAGACACGGAGTTTACGACCTCGATCAGTTTCGCGTTGGGGTCCTTGCGTGGGTTTGTCGTATACAAACCATCGACGTCAGTGAGAAGGAAGAGATAATCCGCATGGATCATGGCACTAGTGATTGCAGAAAGGGTATCGTTATCTCCAAATTTGATTTCCTATTCAAATGCAGATGCATAACTAGAACATGGTTCCGTATGGAACTGCTGCTTACGCTGACAGAGACGGTGTCGTTTTCGTTAACGATGGGAATGACTCCCATGGATAGCAGTTCTTTGAACGTGTTAACAGCGTTGAGATACCGCGTCCTCTATAAGTAATGTGAGATAGATGGCATCCACATGGTGAAAGCAGTCCCGTCTAGAGCTGAAGACACTTACATCGGAGATATCTCCCCTCGTTAGTAACACCTGCGCAATAGGTTGTTCCAACTGTCCAAACAGGTTATCCCATAGCGCAATCAACCGTCCTTGTCCAATCGCGGCGAGTGCCTACTGCCAAAAAACCATCTATCACTCGACAAACGCAAATATGGGCAAGGAACTTCAATGCTATATACCTGCTTGCCCGAGAGACTCTTTGGTCGACTTGGCATATTCATCCTCTTCAACCCAACCCCAATGGCACCAGAGCTAACGAGGACAACTTTATGCCCCTCTGACTTCAACTGTATAACGGTCTCGACAATGGACGAAAGAGTAGACAGCAACGGTTGGTGCGTCTTTTCATGGACGATTGAGGAGGTGCCTGTGTCTCGTGAGTATTTCCCGAGTACACCAATACTGGCCAAGTGGCACACCTAGTTTGATGACAACCGTACAAGGCGGTCCATGTCTCGAATTCGAGCGCCCCATGACTATTTGGCTATTTTTCAAGTTTTTGCGGCCGTCGAACAAAACTCCGACCCAAGGCGAGACGATCACTTCAAGTTGCAAGTTGTAGAGTGCAGATGAGTCTTGGCAAGGGTTTCCTCACCGCCAGATCCAATCTGGCTCGTCGCGTACACAAGTGCAAATAACGTCTCATCGTTCAGAATCTGTTAACTGGCGCTGCTTTCGCTAGGCGCTAATCCCTGAGTCACCTATCTTTCCGCAACTTCAGGTGCGCCCATTTTACTGGAGTTAGCACTCATTGTTCTAATTCGCGGGTAGATGCATTCAACAACAAATTGGATCTTATTCACTTCGAGAATCCAACATTGTGTAACATGCGTCAAACTAAAAAAAGCCTACTGAGTCCACTTCCGGACTCCTCTCACAAACCAAGATATCCTATCATCACGCGGTCGGCCCAGGAGCAGCAATAAGTTCCTCTGGTGCTGGTTGGGGCGGCGGGACAAGAGGCGGCAAAGGAATAGCAGGTTCCTGAAGAGATCAATGAGAAAGAGAGTTCCAGACAACAGGTGCGAACTTACTATCTCAATGCTCGGATTGACATGGGGACGGTTACTAGGAGGCTTCGGTGCAGGCTTTCGATTAGGCTTCGGTGCGGGCTTCTGTGCAGGCTTTGGAGCAGGCTTCGCTGCGGGCTTCGCTGCGGGCCGGCGACCTCTGCCACGACGTACAACAGGTGGAGCGGGATCAGTGCCAGCTGGAAGTTGATCCGGGTTCAAGAGTTGTAAGGGGTCAACAGGGACGCTAATGTCTGGGTTCTTTATCCAGATATTAATTAGTTTTTAACGCAGCCAGGAGATGAATCTTACTATTTCGATGTTGTGACCTCCATGTCCGGGCTTCGCATTAGGTTTGTTACCAGGCCTCTTGGGAGGGGCTGGTTTGGGGGCGGGCTTCTTGGGAGGGGCGGGCTTCTTGGGGGCGGGCTTCTTGGCAGGGGCTGGTTTGGGGGCGGGCTTCTTTGGGGGAGCTGGTTTGGGGGCAGGCTTCTTGGCTGGGGCAGGTTTGGGGGCGGGCTTCTTGGCAGGTTTCTTGCCTCCCCGACCTCCGCGCCTCTCAAGATCCCGAGCAATTGGTTCTAGTGGTGGTTGCTCCTCTTGATCCAGGTTCAACATTTGGAGGGGGTCGAGGGGGTCAACAGGGATATCGATGGCCGGGCTCTTTAGCCAGTGGTTATTAAATGTTTCAGCGCGGCAGAAAGATGGACCCTACTAATTCAATGTTGACATTTCCATGTCCGTGTTTCCCATGATGATTGTGATGTTTGCCATGCCCGCGGTGAGGACCAGGTTTGCGATGCCCGCGGTGTTTGCCATGCCTGTTGTGACCTGGTTTGCGACCTGGTTTGCGACCAGGCTTCTTGGGAGACGGCCGCTTACCCCGCCCACGTCCTCGTCCACGACTCTCAAGATCCTGTGGTTCAGGTGACCGTTTCTGTCGACCCGGGTTCAACAACCGGAAGGGACCAATGGGAATAGGAATAGATGGATTATGCAACAGTAAGCATCCAAAGATTCGCTC